>VDFB02069348.1:0-35975 GCA_007258455.2 Sequoia sempervirens
AACTTTTGATGAAGTTTATTCCTGTAATTTTTTATATTTTAAAAAAAATTGTTTTCATTACTTTTTTTATCAATTTAAGAACATATTTTAGAATGTTGAAAATTTTAGAAAAAAGTGACTTCACAGATTATCAAGAAATAAATTGAAAAAAAATTCATTTCTCCCTAATTTTTTTTCTCCAAACAGGTAACTTCAATATCTTGTGCATGGAAAAAAATATCAAATTTTGATGTATATTTTTCTCGTAATAACATTTTAAAGTCAAACTTGTTAGAATTTGACAATTTTCACAGGTCGTCAACTATTGTCTATTTTTTTAATCATTTATAAAAAACAAATTATACCCTTTTGAAGAAGACTCTCTCTTCTTTTGTGTCCCATATATTTTTTAAATTTTTTTAATATGTTTTACCATTTTTTATAAATTTTTAATCAACCTCTTTTTTAACTTTAACAACCTACTTGCATTATTTTAAAAATAAAATATATTAAAACTAATCAAAATATTAAAAAAATTACATATTTGGATTCACCACTTTGAGCTCTACAAAAGGGTATTTTTCTTTTTTACAAAAAATCATTCTAACTGAAGAAATACTTAGTTGAAGTTGAAAGTTTCAATTTTTTTTGAAAAAAACTGAGATGGTTGCCAATTAGGATGCCACACAGATAGTTTTGGTAGAAAGGGTTTCACCTGAAACCCTTTCTATAGAAACCTCACACATTAAAAAAATCCAATTTCAAAGCAAGAAAAAGAAAATTTTAACTTTTTGGGATTCGGGCGAAACTTATTCAGCCGAAACCTTGTGTGCCACATATAGGCCATGTGGTTTCGGTTGAAACCTATTTGGTCGAAACTTTTCCGGCTGAAAATATTTCGCTCGAAACTTTTCTGGCTGAAAATATTTCGCTCGAAACTTTTCCGACCAAAAATATTTCGTTTGAAACTATTTATTTGGCCAAAAGTGTGACACAACTTTGTGCTTTTACCCATTCAAGGAAGCATTATTGTATACTTTGTAACAATGTACCAGATTATGATGTATTCTTATGTAATGTAATTTGTATATATGATTGTTAGAAATGATATTTAAAGTTGTTTATCTAATGATATGTTATGGAAATGCATATTGTTGAATCATTTAATGTGATGGATAAAAATGAGCTCTTGATTGTTAGATAAATCATGATTAATGAAATGGTTCTGGTTCTTGAATAATAGATATGTTAGAGCATAGTCATAGAACCTTAGAGGACTTAGGATTAGATTATATGTTATGTAATGTTATACATTTCACTGTTATTTCTTATAAAAAAAATTGTTTCGTTATTATGTCATGTGTAGTGTTCTCTAGAGTTCCTTGGCGGGGTATTACACTATCTCACCATCTATATCTCTTTGTATCTCCTCTCCCTCTTCTTATATATATATATCTATATCTCCCCCTCTCTATCTCTTTGAGCTATCTCTCTCTCTCTCTCTCTCCCCCATCTCTCTCCCCTCTTCTCTATCTCTCCCTCTACCTATCTCTCTCCCCTTCTCTCCCTCCCTCTTTATCTCCCTCCTCTCTCTCTCTCCCCATCTCTCCCTCCCTCGCTCCCTCCTCTTCTCTCTCTTCCTCGTCAACCTATCTCTCTCCCTCTCTCCCCCTCTTCTCTATCTCTCCCTCTACCTATTTCTCCCTTTCTCTCTCTTCCTCTCTCTCTATCTCCACCCTCTCTATCTCTCCCCATCTCTCCCTCCCTTGCTACCTCCCCATCCCCCTATCTATCTCTCTATCTCTACCTCTCTCTCCCTTTCTCTTCCCATATATCTTTATTTCTCTCTTTCTCTTCCCATATATCTCTATCTCTCCCTACTCTCTCCCTCTCTATCACTCTATCTCACCATCTATATTTCTCTATCTCGCCCTCTCCTTCTCCCTATATCTCTCTATCTATTTTTCTCCCTCTTCCTCTCTCACTCTATTTCCATCCCTACCTCTATTTTCCTCCCCCCCTTTTATCTCTAGACATGTCTCCCTCTCTCTATCCATCCATCTCTCTCCCTCCCTCTCTCTCTCCACCCCTTCCCTTTTCTAGACCTCTATATCCATCTCTTTGCCTCTCTATCTCTATCTCTCCATATTTATTCTTCCATCTCTCCCTCTATCTTTATTTCTCTATATATCACTTCCTATCTCTATCTCTATCTTTCTATCTCTCCCTCTCTCATTCTCTTCCTCTCTCTCTCCCTCTCTCCTCTCTCTCTTTATCTCTCTCTCCTCTCCTCTCCATCTCCATCTCCGTCTTCTTACCCTTCTCTCTCTCTCTCTCTCATTCTTTCCCCCTCTATCTCTCCCTCTTTCTATCCCCATCTCTCCCTCTCTTTGTCCCTTCCTCCTTATTGCAAACATAACATGATCTTGTTGGTAATGGAGCCTGATTATCTCCCTAATTCAGAGGTTTTATTTCAATCATGTTTGGATCCTTGTAAGTGGATGCATAGTTGATTTATAATAATTAGTAAATGTATGCAAAAAATATACCAAAATTTATCCTAATTGGCCTTCCACACTTCTTCAGCGTACCCATTGCACACTAAGGTTCGATTGCTAGTACTAATGTTATGTATTTAGGTTTTATAATGTATATATGAATGCTTTATCAATGCTCTCATATGAATATTTAAAATTTATTTATATATTTTATTTTATTTTCTATTTTTTATATAGCCTTCCCTTTTGTTGTCCCAAAATTTTTTCCCAAAAATTAGGGACTTGGAAACATGTCTCCCCATCTCAGAAACTTGGGGTAACATAGGTTATATTTAATTACATATACTTGGGGAAAACAATAATTTTGTTGAGGGGCATTTACAAGAAAATGAAGTAGTGAGAAGCATTGAAACTTGTAAGGTTTGGATTGAGTACTTTATGAGTGCCTATTATTCACATGCTCAAATGATGGATAAGTAATTTATTCAAATACCATATTGAACCACAACTTTGCATTCAAATGAAATTAATACTAACTTGATTATATAAAACATTAAACTTAAGATTGAATATCTAAATTTTAAAGATAAACCCCCTCAGAAAAATCAAAATTAAGATTTTTTTAGAAGGTTTTATGGAGCACTCACTATCAAATTATTTTATCTTCCTCAAAAGCTTATACTTCATTATATAGTTTGAATTTGATTACCATATTCTAATGTTGATAATATTTTTTTCAAAGTGATGACAAAGAATATAATTCCTGTGTAGAGCTTCATTTGGGTGTTTGTGTCATTTTTTCTCATGTGAAGTACAATGAAATGGTAGATTATTTTTAATGCAATGTTTGTGTCCTTTTTTCTCATGTGAAGTACAATAATATGAAAAATTATTTGTAATGCATTTTAGCAAGTCTTGAGAGGGCATATTAAATTTCACTCTTTTATTTTCTAACTTCTTTGGTTGGAATCGCTCTTTGCATCATCAAGTCTAGCACTCATCCTTTTACAAGATTTTTTTATCATCTGTTGTTACCTTGCTTGGACAAATTTGTTTTAAAAATTTCAAGTAAATGGAATTCTAAATAGGGGCGGTGGGCCTAGCTCGATTGGCTAAAGCATCCTGTTGCAGGAAAGAGCTCATGAGGTCTAGTCTCCCCAGTGTTCTCATGGTACTAGAGGGTGTGTCGCACTAGCGTCATCAATCACGTGAATTTTTTTACCAGGAACACTGTAGTTTATAGGGGGCGACTACCCGATTCTGATTCCTATAGTCTAAAAAAAATGGAATTCTAAATTTTATAACTGAATTAAAAAAATGTGGATTTTAGTTTAGAGAATGTAATGGTGATGGAATATGATTATTTGGATTCATGAAACAAACTAACATTATGCATTTCTCATGGTTGCTTTGATCTCATGGGTGCAAGAATGTGATTAATTAAGGAGTATATTAATCATCAAGCTTCTTGGTTAAGCATTAATGATTTTCTGTGGGAATAATATTTTTTATTTATTTATTGGTAAAACTAGCTTAAAGGAGCCAAACCCATTGTATTACTATAAAAATTTAAAAGTTCATGTTTGGTCATCTCCATTAGAGAGTTGTTATAGTTAGAGTCATTCTAAAACATACAACCTTTAACAAAAAAATTACAAAATATCTTATTCTAATTAGCTAGCCCAACCTAATATTGGACCAAAGTAGAGATATTGCCTTCTTTTGCACCACCATAATTTGAGTTCGAGCTATTAGACATTAGTACAAAAGACTAATTAATAATTAGTGAGGTGGAAACCCTTGCAACCACCTTTAAGAACTCAATACCCCACTTTGCTTTGTGATAACGAGCATTATCGTCCTCTTCCACAACCTTGGTGATGGAAGGAACCTAAGATCCAAAGAAACATGGGTTGATCAGAGGCCATTTCCCACTATCTGGGTGAAAACCTAGGCCAATTACAACATCATCCACAATATTCTTGATATTGCATCACCACTGAGGCTTGATTATCATGTCTACAATTGTTGGCATATCCTCTTTTTTTGCCCTTGCATCCAAACAAATTGCAACAAACATGGAGGATATGTCCATATTTGGCTTGTATTTGTAAGAGGTGTAGATGAAAGTATCCCACAACACTAGCTTGATTGCATGCAACACTATCACATTTTGTTGGAGATGAAATGCAATCACAACAACCAACTAATGACTTTATTCATACCATTTGATGATTGTGAGTGTAGAGCCATAAATTCTTGCTTCATCTCGTGCATGCTTTGGTTGTATGATTTCTAACTTTAAGCAAGTCAATTGCCACAACGTATTATGATTTAAGGGAAGGATGGGAGATTGGAGGAAATTATTTTCCACACACCAAGAGAGCTTGCGAAATGATATTCCTTAGACATCTCAATTGGCATGTTTGATCTAGTTTGTTAGTAGCTCCATCTGCCTCGTAGTCCTAATAAGGCAACATGGAATTCATCTTCATTATTAGTATCCTTTGACAATTTTTTCATTGTTGACCCTACTAAGAGCCCATTATTATTACTCAAAATTTAGTTGGCCCTTAAAGGGTCTAGGTTTCATTTTTGTCACTCCATCAAAATTGAGTTTGTACCAACCCTTATCTAGAGGGATCCACCTTACATTTGCTCTAGCATCAGAAGGAAGATGAATCTTTGACACCCCATGAATAAGGGATTCTTGGGAATGATGTTAATAACAAACATTAAAGGATGGTAAACATGCAGAGACAAATTTAAAGCAATATGCTCGCTTGTTTTTTTCTTCACACCTTATGGAATGCATACTGGGTTAAGAGCAATTAGGAGATACATAAAGACATTGAAGAAATATTTTCAACTTATTGTTCACATGATGTTGTATGGACCTCTATGTTTAACATATGTATGTGTGCATGTATATATGTATATGGATATGTATATGCATATGTATTATATATGTATATGTATATATGTTGTATATGTATATATGTTTTGTGTGTGTGTGTGATCATGTGCAATGCATTGCACACACACATATGTATGTATGCAATGCATACTTGGTTAAGAGTAATTGGGAGATACACAAAGTCAACTTATGGTTCACATGATGCTATATGGACCTCTATGTTTAACATACATACATATATAGAAATTTTGTTTTTATTGAATGTATTGTTTCAATTGGAAGTATATTTGTTGGAGAGCATAAGATTCTCATGATTTTGTGGACTTATGTATGTGTGAATATTTGTGTTGTGCATGCATGCATGTATGCATATTAAGTGTTTTTTTGTTGAATCTATTGTTTGACTCTAAAGTATTTTTGTTGGAGAGCATAAGATTCTCATGATTTTGTGGACTTATGTATGTTTGTGTATTAAATGTTGTTTTTGTTGAATTTATTGTTTCACTTAGAAGTATTTTTGTTGGAGAGTATAAGATTCTCACAATTTAGTGGACTTTGGTGATTTTAATACAATAAATTGATGTGTTTGTGTTGTAAGTTATTACACATTTTATTCATGGAGCCTATTAATTGTGGATACTATTTTTCTAATTTACATATAGATGATCTCTCTTTGGGAATTCATTGCCATCCACAAACCTTTGATGAGGTAAATAATAGGACATTATTGCTCCTTGTGTTCTATTTTTTTTTACTCTTGAAGGGGTTATTTGTTGAAATTCCATAAAGATGAGTAGATGCTTAGCTAGAAACAATTGATATATGTGTGATGTATGATATTTATATAAGTTTGGATGAGGTGATTTGTTGATATTCCATGAGTACAAATGGAAGCTTATTAATGAGATTCTCTTAATCCTAGATGCCTATTGTAGAGTAGTTTGTGTATGCCTTTAATATATTAGCACCATGTTCGTTGTTGTTTGTAAAAATTTAATGAGGTAGTTAGTAGAGGACATTATTTTTCTTTGTGTTCTATTTTTGAGTCTTAGTGGGGTTATTTGTTGATATTTTAAGAAGATTATGAGTGGATTCCTAGATAGAAACACTTGATATTTATGTGATTTATGATATACATGTGAGCCTTAATGAGGCCATTTATTGATATCCATGAGAGCATGAAGATGCTTGTTTAAGGAGAAATTTCCACCCCTATTTAAGCCTATTGTATTTAGTTCGTGCATGCCTTCAATATCAACACTAGTTCATTTCTATCCATAAACCTTTAATCCTTTATAAGGTGCAAAATGGAATAATCTGACAATTAATAAACTGAAATAGTAAATTGTAGGTGGATCTGGGAAGTGCAGGGGATTGTGCACCTATTTCGAAAATTTGGTTCTAATCATTGTAGGGGGATAGAGTCACCTAATAAACTGAAATAGTAAATTGTAGGTGGATCTGGGAAGTGCAGGGGATTGTGCACCTATTTCAAAAATTTGGTTCTAATCATTGTAGGGGGATAGAGTCACCCTAGGGAATATGGGTCCTTGTATGCCTCTTTTGCTCTATTTTTGAGATCCTCTGATGATAGATTTGAGCTTTTGATGTTACAAAGTTGTCAAAACATTGTCGGATAATTATGTAGGTGAGTTTCCATGAGTTGAAAATATGTAGGGATTCAATTACAACAATGAAATTTTTTTCTTCAAGTTTCTTTCAATCCTCTTCAAACCTGAAATCTACACATTCACAAAGAGAGGAATTATTGTGCCATTTAGGGGCTTGCCTTAGTCAAACTTCATGTTAGTTTTTCACTTCCATAATGGAAATGTCTATGATAAAATGATAATGGATAGGAAGGAATGATGAAATCACAAAGTTTTGCAACTCACCACCCTTGAATGGCTTCCTTTAAGGATTGAAGTCATACACATCACCTCAAGGTCTTGGATATTTCTTGCTTGATTTTCTTGAATGTTTTAGAGACCTACAAAGTGTTAGCCTTCACAAAACAATGATAACATGAACATACAAAAAAACACATAGGATTTGACATGATATTAGTGTTGGACTCAGGGAACACTGAGAGGGGGGGGGGGTGAATCAGTGTTCAACAAATCTAAAATTTAAATCCAGACCTTAAACCATTTACAACACATAACATAAATAAAGATGCAAGCACATAAACAAGATAATCAAAGCACCACAACACCAATATTTTTACGTGGAAACCCTGTTAGGGGAAAAACCATGGTGGAGATTAATCCACAATTTATATACTCGCACACACATCTATTCTGCTCTTCACACATTCACACTTCCACACTTATTTTTTTTAAAATGAATTACTGATCTCATATATATATCTACTAGCAATAATTTAATTACTATATGTCGGCTTCACACAAAATATAATATTCTCCACATGTCGGTTCAAATCATGAACAATTTATAACGTGTACCCATACAAGTCGGCCAAGACATAGCTGGGACCCAAAATAAAATTCTTGAACATAGAAAATTTTAAACAATCATCCCTTATACATCTGCGACACGCTACATTGACTGGGTTGGCCACCATGAGCAAATAATCAGAAAATTATTATGCAAGATCTCCTTACTCGTACACCGATTAATGCAACATCACAAAACTTACCAATAAGGTAACATACATGCTTAAAAACCTATCCTGGGGATCCACAACACAAGATGATGATCCGGTGAAGCATACAAATTGACATACTAACCAAATACCCTGTTCTTCATGTTCTCTATTGGTAATACATTGTACTTAACTTTAATTGTTGGTATGACCAGGTTCGGATTTGCGGACCACAATAGTGACTTCAATTGCCATCAATGACAACACTAGAAGCCATACCAATAATCTCCCCGAGCCATATGCCAACATTCTCCCCCTTTGGCATTGATGGCAACACTTAGTGAAAAATGACTAAGTGTCAAAACTAGAGATATGTTGCCAAACTCCAAAATTTCAAAACACAACAAAACACTGCTCCCCCTTAGGATGTCAAGGAATTTTTCACTACATTCTCTCCCCCTTTGACATCAATGACAAAAACTTTACTGCTTTCTCTCCCATTTTTCTAGTATTCTAATTGCACTTTTTTTTTTTTTGCTAAAACAAAATTGTACTACTCTCTCTCTCCCCCTTTGCTAATAGAAATTTGATCAAAATTTGGAAAACTACAATTAGTACACAAATCAGAAAATTATTTTATACTTATCTTTCATATCCGGAAGGAATTTCTTCCAAGCATCTACAACAATCCCAATAATTATTATCAGACTGTTATTTTCTGATGTCCAGTTGATGATCTGAATGAGGGATTCCAGAATTGTAATTGCTTCTTCCAACTTCTCTCCTTTCCTCAGGACTTCAATCAGCTGCTCCAATCTGCATTCAATTTGATCCTTCACTTTCCAGAAAGTGTCCACAAGATTGTTTCTGGCAAAGTGAATCTTTGTGTGCTCAACCTGCAACTCATGAATTATTTTCTTTACTGCTCCCTCTTGGTCCTGAAACATATTGTAGTCCTGACCAATCTTATTCAATTCACTTTCAATTTTCTCTAGCTTGTCTTTATATTTTCCAACAACATGAGGCCAATGTAGACAATGATTGTAGATGTTATTAGATGAATTGATGCATTTCCTCAACACATTCATTTTATTTTTCAATTTTGTAAGGGATAGCCTGAAATGATCCTTCAAATGTAAGATTATTTCCTCCTCTTTCTTATCCTGAGAGTTAGAGGCCATAAATTCCTTAATACACTCAATCAACTCTTCAAGGAATACATTATGCAAACTTTCCAATTCAATTTTATTCTACACAAAGTATCTGCGTAGAGTACTCTCAATTAGATCCTGCTCATATGAGGGTCGATCTAACCAAATGTCAACAGTCTTCTGCATTCCATCTTTCTCTTGAACTATCCGCAATATCTTTGTTTTGAATAAAGTTCCTTCTTCATTTCCTTCAGCCATTATTTCATTCGGTTCAATTGATTCTGGTTCATCTCTTGGGGTGTATTCATCAAATTCTTCATCAAGTATGTCCACAATTATCTGTTCTTTTCCTTTTCCTTCAAATTTTGGAGACTTGAGTACTGGAGGAGTATCATCAACAAACTCTATTTCTCTTTTTTGCTTCCTCTCCGTCTTACTGGAAGATGATCCAACTTCAATTGTTTTTATCAGAAGAGATACCAACTACTCTAAAATTTCCTAACAACTCTCTAAAGAAATTTGCATAAGCTTGCTCACAATTTTCCAGAGTATTGAAATGCTTAAAAAATTGCTTACAGACCGGTTCACTCTCCTTCCATACAACATTATCATTCTGCGGCAAGCAATTTAGAAAATACATCGTGATACATATGATCAAAGTGTAAAACCTGAAAGGATAGTCTACATCCATTTTCAATTGCATGTTCTCCATCAGTTGATCTTTTAGCAAACTGCATAGGTCAAAGTCTTGGTCCTCCATTATCATCTTATGCGAAATGTAAACTGCGCTTGTAGAGGTTGATCCTTCCATGTTTCTGAAGAAAATTTTGTATGAAATTCCATATGTAATGTACTTTGTCAATAGATCTTTGATCGTCAAAATTACCAGAGCCCTCTGATCTCCTGTTACACCAGTTAGGGTTTCAACTTCCTTATTTCGAATCGACTTCTTCTTCAGAATATCTCCAATGTTGCATAGCCCAATTAAATTTCTAATCACTTCCTTTGAAATAAGATAGGTTTTTTTAAAATTTAGAGTGTCTTCATTCAATCTGATCAAGATGGACGTAACCACTTCCATGTTGTCAAAATAAGGAATTCATTCCAAATGTCCAAACTCCTATGTTTCGCTCCTTCGAGCCACTTCAATTCGCCGACAGGCAACATATCTCTTATATCCCTGATCTTCCTGCTACTATATTCATCCAAACTCACAATTCCCTTGATTTGCTTCATTTTCCGTACCGAACAAGGTTTTTCTACGGAGCAAAATTTTTAGAAATTCTACAAGCGAATGGAATACCTGATAAATTTTCCGTCAAATTGACTTGAATCCTTCAAAATTCTGCTCCAAAGGCTCTTTCACTATTCTTTTTCAATGCAAAGTGACAAATGAAGGTTCCAAATATCCTTTTATAGCTTCGCACACCTAACCTTTTTGCGGCAATAAATTATCTACCCTAGGAGTTTCAGTTACACTTCTCTCTCAGACAACAAGAGAAGAATCCATCTGCAGACCTTCAAGATCTCAACTTACAAAACAAGTGATCACAAATACATTTGTTGGCTGATGGAACGGCTACTGACAACTTCCTGCATTCCGGTGCCAACTACTGATAGAGGGGCACAAGATTTTACTTGAAAGACTCCCCCTAGGCCGATGGCTTGAAATCAAATTTTGAAGGAATTAGTAAAGGGATTACCGGAGGCAACTTTCAGTACGGGCTTATCAAATTCACTCTTCTTTACCCACGTTTTCTTCATCTGATCTCTTATCACTTCCACAATCACTTTTCCTTTTCCTTTGTCATCTTTCTGTGAAATTATTCCTTGATATACCAGACCTCTTCTATCCATATTTATGTTCTTGTAGTATCGTGCAATGTGACCAAATCTGTTGCAATTGTAACACACTGGATTTCTTTGTCTAGAACATTCATTCCATTGACTTCCCCTTGATCTGCACTAATTAGCAACATGTCCAAAATTTCCACAGATGTAGCATTTAACATTCCTTATACTAACAACCATACTTCTACATTCAATTGACTTATGACCAAAATTATTACAACTAAAACACTGACCAGGAAATGATGGACTGCTTGAATTTACTTTTCTTCTACACTGAGAAGCCATGTGACCAAATTTACTACAAGCAAAGCAGTAACCATTAAACTTCCGAGCATTGGGTTGTCTTACCGGATACCTTCTGCCTTTGTTCATCTGATTTCTTTGTCTAGGATCCTTGTGTTCAAATCCAAAGCTTTCTTCCTTCTCATATCCAAGACCTCACTCATCATTTGCTTCCTTCTGTCCTTTAGTCATCTCATCAAGCTTAGCATAATTGATCCTAAACTTCTCCTTGTATTCATTTGTAGTAGAGAGTTCATCTCTGAGAATAACTATCTATTTTTCAAGCTCTTGTTCATTACTTTTGGATTGTTGCAGTTCAATCTCCAGCTGAATGAATCCACTATTAACTTTGCTACATTCTTCAAATTTTTCTTTCAAAGATTGAGTTAGACTCTCCTCATTCTTCTTAGTTAGCTTCATTGCCACAGATTCCAGCTCAAGCTTTAGAGTAGCATTGTCCCTAGCAAGCTTTTCACATTCTTCAATTATTTCTTTTAGGGTCTGATTCAGGTGAACATCTTCCAAGCTTTTATTTTCTTTCTGCTTTAGCTGATCACATAGTTACTTCATCTTTTCTCTTGACTCATTGATTTTATCCTTCAATGATTGAATGAATTTTTCAGCATCCATAAGATTTGATTTTAACTCCAAGACTTCTGCTTTATACTGATCAAGATCATCAAGTGCTACCATAAGTTGTTGTTGAATACCACTAGAGTCCATTGTACTTCAAGATCCACCTTAAGCTGTTAAGCTTCTGAAGAGTAACCTGCTTTGATACCAATTGTTGGACTCAGGGAACACTAAGAGGGGGGGTGAATCAGTGTTCAAAAAATCTAAACTTTAAATCCAAACCTTAAACCATTTACAACACATAACAAAAATAAATATGCAAGCACATGAACAAGATAATCAAAGTGCCATAACACCAATATTTTTACATGGAAACCCTGTTAGGGGAAAAACCACGGTGGAGATTAATCCACAATTTATATACTCTATTAAAAGTATGAAGAAAAGGGAATGCACATGCATTCAGGCACACTGCCTAGAGCTCACTATTCAAAATAAGAAAGGCTCACTGCCTTACAAAATGTTTTTGATTACAAAAAAATGTTGAACTAAGAGGATAACATCTCTAAATGCCTAGATTTAGTTCTAATGAAGCTCAATAAACAATCTTCAACCCTTCTAACTGATTCTATATTTCTGCTCTGCTCTACTCTGCACTTCTCTATTTTTCTGCCCTTCTGAAACTGTGCATTTATCGCTCAATCACCCTTCTAATACTCGCACACACATCTATTTTTCTCTTCACACATTTGCACACTTCCACACTTTTTTTTTTTGTTAAAATGAATTACCGATCTCATATATATATCCACTAGCAAGAATTTAATTACTATATGTTTAGCTTCACACAAAATATAATATTCTCCACATGTCGGTTCAAATCATGAACAATTTATAACGTGTACCCATACAAGTCATCCATGACATAGCTGGGACCCAAAATAAAATTCCCGAACATAGAAACATTTAAACAATCATCCCTTATGCATCCACGACACACTACATTGACTGGGTTGACCACCATGAGCAAATAATCAGAAAATCATTCTGCCGGATCTCCTTACTCATACACTGATTAATGCAACACCAAAAAACTTACCAATAAGGTAACATACATGCTTAACAACCTATCCTGGGGATCCACAACACAAGATGATGATCCGGTGAAGCATACAGATTGACATACTAATTGGATACCCTGTTCTTCATGTTCTCTATCGGTAATACACCGTACTTAACTTTAACTGTCAGTATGACCAAGTTCGGATCTACGGACCACAATAGTGACTTCAATTTCCATCAATGACAACACTAGAATCCATACCAATAATCTCCCCAAGCCATATGCTAACAATTAGGATCTTGAATTGTTGCAATAAAGCTCTGAAATGCTACTCTTGACTTGTTGGATAGTGCTCTTGATCATACGTTTTCCAATAGTTTTCTATATTCTCCTTGTTAGTTTTCAAATGGTGCAATAACTAGGTATTTATAGGCATTTCTCTAATTTCCTAAAAAATTAAATCCTAATAGTTGACATTTACAATTTGAATTTTAAATGTTAAAATGTTGACATTGACATATCCAAAATTGGTCCCCGACAAAATAGGGGGACCCATACACCCTAGGGTGAATGGTTCCTAGCCCTATTTTCCAAGACTTTAAGTGTCGGGGGAAAAATATTAATTAGATGCATTTGTTCAATGCTTGCAAATTCTCAAAAAGTGTTACAAATTGGATATGGAATGCATAATTTAGGAAATTAGGAACCCAATTAGGCTCAATAATTTAGGGGGAGAAAAACATAGTGTGAAATTATCAAGGGTGACAATTTACAACACTACATTTAGCCCCCACTTTAGTGAATATTAACTTATATTCAGACTCACACTAAATTAGAAAATCTATGTCAAGAAGGGTCTGATTGTCCAAATGTTGAAAAGATAGGATGACTAAGGATTTAGGGGGAGTGCACAAGCCCCTAGGATCCAAGATCCCATGGAAAACCAACATAAGAACAAAGGAACAAACACATGTATGAAATGCAACAAGGCAAAATACACAAACATACAATGTCAAAATGAAATACAAAAGGAGAGTATGGATAATCATGGGATGGCAAGCTATGTTATGCTAGGATCCACACCAAAGGAATTCATGACTCACACAATAGCAAAGTTTGATATTTTCTAGGTGAATCAAAAACTAAAAGGCACACAGGCTAGTGAAGTCCGATATTCACTAGGTGAGCCCCCAAGACAAGGTAAAATGAGAAAAACACTAGGTCTAGTGAAGTCTGATATTCACTAGGTGTGTACCCATGACAACCATACCAAGAGTTTTACTCCTTGATAACTTTGATAAGACGCTACAAAAATGCTATGCCAATGCCACACTAAGTTCAATGGGTGTGAACAAAGTGAAGAAAAAATGCTAATATCAATGTCAACACATCACTAAGTCCTATGCCTATGAACAAAGTCAAGCAAATAATGTCAATGTATTCCCCCATCTTAAAGAAATTATAAAACAACATGCTACGATAAATTAATTTAAGGTAGAAAAATGATAAATGTCATGTGATAAAAGGTCACAAGAGCCTATTTGGAAATCCCTATGCCAATGATATGTTTCCAACTAAAGCTACATCATGATAAGAGGTTCACCCAAATGTAATGCAACAAACAACATAGAATTTAACACAGGAGGGATCCACGGATCCAGGGTTAGTATACATCTTTGCTATATAGTGATATAATAAAGCTTGAATTTGACATCATTCTCCAAATACTAGTGGAATAACAAACATAATGGAGGAATGACACATAGAGAGAGAAGACAAACAAAATTTTGGGTCAACATGGAAGAGACCTAAGTGTCTCAACACCTTTCATCATCCCCAAAAGGAAAACACAAGATAAAAGTAAAAGATAAAGTTTATGACATATAGAAGAATGCAATGACAAGTTCATTTCCTTTGTATCCTTGCACCGAAAGAGCAACAAGGGTCATCCAAAATAAACTCACAAAAAAAAGGCACACCAAGTAGCACAACACGAGAGACCACATCACGTGCAAGAAAACATAAAGAACACAAGAAACAAACATAAAGGAGTACTGCAAATGCGAGCCGACCAAAGCAGGTCATCCACATCCCAATCTTCCTCATCATATAGGGAAGGTGGACAACTAGCTAATGGGACTACAACAAGTATCGTACTACAAGCATCTCTAGGTTCAATACATGATGAGTCACTCTCATTAGGAGGATCATCATGATTTTTCCCATCTAAACTCATTTTCTTTGAGAATAACACATTAAGCTCATTATGGAATTGTTCATCAATTTTAGCAATTTCATCTTCATCATCCAAATTAATCACAACGGGAGGTTTTATGACAATTTTTATTGTATGTTCTTGTTTCACTTCTTTTTTTAGTTCCATGTCTTGTTTTGGTGAAGGTTGTGATTCTTCTTGAGTTATCTGCATAGGTGTTGGATTATCATGTACTATTTTATTCTTTTCTTCCAATTGATGAGTGATAGGACGCCTATGCCTATGCTCTTTAAAATTTTGGTTTCTTCTTGCTTGGTTTTCAATTTGTGATGAGGTAGTAGTAGGTTTCTCAACCTTTGGTCTCTTTTCTTCCCTTAACGGAGGAACTTAAGGAACCACCAAGGGTTGGGAAACCAATATATCTTTAGCTCTATACACTTTTTTTTATCTTTGGAGGCACAAAAGGAATCATTCAATTGTTTCTTGGTCTTTTATATGATATTGGTGGAGGAACCATGACATATTTATCTTGGTTACTTGGAAGGGTCTTTGCTCCAGGAATGGCTTCATCCATAACTAGTAGTGGAGGAGGAACAACCACGGTCTTATCATTTTCAAAAATATTGGTAAGACATAACTCTGTTATGCACTTTGCCTTAAAATTTTGGTATGACCTGAAAAAGAAATCCTCATGAGGTTTAATAGGTTCCATAATTTGAGGCCAAAATAAATCTAATGAAAAGTTCCCACAGGAGGACAAAGGATTAAACCCACTATGATGCATTGTAAAGATTTGGTTTTCATATGGAAACTTTATGCACTTGTGAATAACCGACGAGGCAACATTCATGGAGTGTAGACATGGGTAGCCTAGCTTCACACATAATTGGTCCAACATAAAGATGATGGAGAATGATACATCTAATTGTTTTGGTCCAACTTTAAGAGGAAGAGTGATCGAACCTATCATACGATGAGCAAAATCATCATGATTTTTTAACAATGCTTTTGATTATTCATAAGAATCTTGATAAAGCTCATGCAAAAACAAGAACTCCTTAGTGATCACATTATCTACACGCATAGGATCAATGAGTATTACTTGTACAAGTTTTTCATTGATACGTCTATTGATATGGAGAGGACCATCGGATGCATGTATAGATGCATCACTATTGATGTAAGCAATGTCGGGTAACAAAATGGTTTGTACCTTACGAGGTTGAACATTGATTCAATAAAGGGAGGTCCTACAACACAACTCAACACAATATCAACCAACAAAAACCTATCAAATCACCAAATCCTCAAGTTCACACTATCTTAACCAATTTTCTCAATTTCCTTGTAGCATTGGAAACCAACTTAATTAGGTTTAATTTCTCAAAGATTTTCTTTTAGGCTAAGAATTTAATCTTCTCAAAGACCCATTAGGGAACCTTTCAACATATCACAACCACACAATGGGTTACTTTGTAACAATTTCAACAAAACAGGCTTTCTACGCCTTCTGGGCCTCAAATTAGGCCACTTTAACAAAAAAATTTATCTTGAAACTTGAAAAAAACCTCCAAACACATGTGGGAAGCAATTTACATGTATTCAAACTAAAGAATCCACAATTACTTGACAAAAATTCATTCATGAAGATGCCTAAATCCAAAACCCTCCTTCCTAGGCAAAAATCTAGTGTTTTATTGAAAGTCTTGCTTGCAAACCTCTTACAACTCTGCAATCACTTCAAACAGGACCTAATTGACCCACACAAACTGAATTCATCAAGAAATCACACTGCCCCAACATAATTCTCACTTTCCATTCAAAAACTTCATAATTTCATTAGGAAAACTCACTTTTCCCTCTCATTGCATCATGCCCAACACACTATCCAACCTCCCCTGCTCTCACAACACACACACAAATCTATTTTCTAACATATCAGACCCATTCCACCAATCATAGTAGTCACAGGGGGTGGAATGGGTATATTTCACATTTAAATGACCTTCAAAACCCCAAAGATAGGGTTAACAGAGCAGTTTTGAAAAATATGAGATTAAACACCACAAACTCAAATTGAAACCATAAAACTAACTATAAATTAGTGATAACACATATCTTTAAAGACTTTCAAAAGTTCCTAAGCAAGGAACCTCTGTACGGTACCGTACAAGTGTTGGAAAAGCAAAGAAAACAGTAAAATATGAGAACAATAGAGTTTCTAATTGATTTTTCTTATTAAAATCTCCAAGATAGCGTGCACATCGATGTTTCCAGCCTTTATAGGCCTCTTACAACCAAAATAAACCACCATACCCGCTAAAAAATCATTTTTAGACTTGTTGACCGTTGGTATTCCTTACATTGTGCAATTTTGCACTTTTCCTTGACAACTTTACAACTTTTGATGACAACATTTACAAGATTTGTATAAATTTGCAATTTCAACATAATAAGCCCCCTCAAAGACCCAATTACATATAAAATGGTCTATATGACCTTATTTTATGCAAAAAATCCAAACTCCTAAAGCCTAGACCTTATCAAACTAGCTTGACAAATTTTGTTTAATGGTGCCCCTGCACCATACACCCCAACTTTGAAGTTTTCCAAGTCCCTTGGAAAGAGTATTGTAGCTTTCCCACCTTTGTACTCTTCATTCCTCTGTCCTTCTTGCATTCTTCCATCAGGTTCACTTTGTTTTTGATTCTCACTGTCCTTGCCTTCATTTGTTTCTTGCTCCAACTGTCCACTCTGTACTGTGGGGTGTTTTCCATCTTTTCCATCTTCAAATTCTAATGTTATGTATTCTTTTACACCTGTACACAGATCCTCATTGACTATCATCACCTTACTCTTTACCTCTTGGTCAGTCCTCTATCCAATGCTCTTTTTGTCTTCATTCTTTTCATTGTCAACTATACCATTACATTTTGTAATCTTTGTTAGACTTGCACATACCTTTTCCACTGTCCTATCATCCTTACAAACCTTTTTCCTCTTATTTACTATCTTACCAATCTCACATACCTTTGTTTCATCTCCATTCGACTACCTCTCCACTTGCTTCCTTACTACAGGGCACATGAATGTCCCAATTAATACTCCTTTACACTCTTCTTGCTTTCTCACAAGCATTTTACACTCACACTGCTCTATCTCAAACTAAGAAAAATTTACATCAGTTTTTCTCTTCCACATGAAAGTGTTCTTCTTTACAACTGTCTAGACATTATCTTTTCCCTTCCTACTTACTATTCCAACAGTGTTAAGCCTTGCATTGGCTACCAAAATCATGTTATTACTTTCTTCAACACTCACAAACTCTTTCCTTCCAATCATAATAATTTCACCTTTTTATTTTGTTTCCTCAACCAATGGAGTTAATATGTATGCCTTCCCATCTTTTTCAATGCTATATGTATTTTGTCTCCCATGATAAACTGCAGACCTATCAAACTGCCAAGGCCTTCCTAGTAACACATGACAACAACTCAGGAAATATGTCACAAACAACTTGATCCTTATACTGAAAAATTTGGAATTCAATAGTAGCTTGTTCATTCACCACTATAGATTGTTGATCACTAATCCAAGACACTCTATAAGGATTTTCTATAGGAACTCTTTGAAAATTCAAATTTTCCACCATATCACTAGATACCATGTTATCAGTGCATCCAGAATCAACTACTACTTTACATACCTTATTTTTGCATCTGCAAGCTATCCTAAACAAGGCTCTTCTTTGAATTAGCTCTTTCTCCTTGGCGGTCTTCAAAATTTACCTTTTCATCATCAACATCTCACCTACTTTAGGTGTAGCACGTAGAGTATTTGAATTTGAACTTTCACATTCATCTTCTTCTTGAACAATCTGAGCTCTCCTTTCATTCTTCTTCTCTCCACCTCTAGATGTTGAACCAAGATTTTCAAGACATTTCCAAGCAAGATGACCATACTCACCACACTTATAACACCTTCTTGGAAAAGTGTTAGGATTCCTACCACCAAATTTGCCTCTTGTGCCTCTAAATCCACCTCTAAAATCAATATTTTTCTCTTTACTCTTGCTTGCAAATTCTTGTTCTTCATTGGTCTACCTTGTACCTCTCCCTCTATTCATGTTACCTTTGCCCCTTCCTTGTCTTTCTTTCCTTCTCTTGATTCTATCCTCTACCCTTACTACCATTTGGAAACATTCTTCCACTATCTTAGGAGGGTTCAAACTACTTTCATCTCTTATGTTTAATCTCAAACCACTCAAATACCTGGCCACTCTTTCAACCTCATATTAATTATGACCCTCCCTAATGCATAACCTATGAAATTCCTCAGTATAAGACATCACATCTAACCCCCTTTGCTTCAAATATTGCAATTTCATAAAGGTTTGTATGGCATAATTTGCTGATAAAAACCGAGCCTTTACCTTTGCTACCATCATATCCCAAAAGCTTATCTTGGACTTACCTTTCTTGACCCTATATTCTTGAACAAAGTTCCACCATGTTAGGGTTGGGCCCTTCAATTTTTTATTTTCATATTTCACCTTCTTACTATCCTCTATGTCTTCAAACTCATAAAAAATTACCTAAGACATCAATCCAAGCCAAAACCTCTTCACTGTCCATCTTACCTCCGTACACGGGCACTTCAACTTTCACCTTTGGAGTGTTGTCACCTTTTACTGCCTTTAGCATCTTGACCATTCTCTTTTCTTTAGGGTATAAGTCATCTTCATCATTCTGGACTCCAACTAGAGGGTTTTCTTCTTCCCCCTCATCTTCCTTATCACTCTGGTCTTCATTCACCATTCCTCTTCTCTAATTCTTCTCCAGAAATGTTTTCCTGGATAAGGTGGCTTCTTGAGACTCTCTATAGAGTCTTTCCTTCTGTAACAACTACTCTTTCAATTCCTTTATCTCCTTTTCCATCACACTGGCCTTTGGAGGCATCTTCACAATCTTGCCTCTTCACCTTCCAATCTTTCTTTCACAATCTTCAATCTCTTTCCATAGAGATCTGGTACCTTCACTCTGATACCACTTGATGCAATTAGGGGAGGTCCTGCAACACAAGTCAACACAATATCAACCAACAAACAACTATCAGATCACCAAACCCTCAAGTTCACACTATCTCAACCAATTTTATAAATTTCCTTGTAGAATTGGAAATCAACTTAATCGAGTTTAACTTCTCAAAGAGTTTATTTTAGGCCAAGAATTGAATCTTCTCAAATACCCATCAGGGCACCTTTCAACATATCACAACCACACAATGGGTTACTTTGTAACAATTTCAACAAAACAGGATTCCTATGCCTTCTAGGCCTCAAATTAGGCCACTTTAGCAAATAAACTTATCTTGAAACTTGACCAAAACCTCCAAAAAAATGTGGGAAGAAATTTAAATGTATTCAAACCAAAGAATCCACAATTACTTTCTAGAAATTCATTCACCAAGATGCCTTACTCGAAAACCCTCCTTCCTAGGCAAAAATCTAGGGTTTTATTGAAAGTCTTGCTTCCAAACTTCTCACAACTCTGCAATCACTTCAAACAAGACCTAATTGACCTGAAAAAATTCAATTCATCAATAAATCACACTAACCCAACATAATTCTCACTTTCCATTCAAAAACCTCACAATTTCATTAGGAAAACTCATTTTTCCCTCTTAGGGCATCATGCCCAACACACTATCTGGCCTCCCCTACTCTCACAAACACACAAAAATATATTTTATAACATATAATACCCATTATGCCAATCATAGTAGTCACAGGGGGTGGAATGGGTGTATTTCACATTTAAATGACCTTCAAAACCCCAAAGATAGGGTTAACAGAGCAATTTTGGAAAATATGAGATTAAACACCACAAACTCAAAGTGAAACCCTCAAACCAACTGTAAATGAGTGCTAACACATATATTTAAAGGCTTTCAAAATTTCCCAAGCAAGGCACCTCTGTACGGTACTATACAAGTGCTGGAAATGCAAAGAAAACCATAAAATATGAGAAAAAATAGATTTTCTAATTGATTTTTCCTATTTAGATCTCCAAGAGAGCGTGTACATCAATTTTTCCAGCCTTTATAGGCCCCTTACAACAAAAATCAACCACCATACCCACCAAAAACTAATTTTTATACTTCTTGACCGTTGGTATTCCTTACATTGTGCAATTTTGCACTTTTCCTTGATAACTTTACAACTTTTGATGACAACATTTACAAGATTTGTACATAAATTGGAAATTTCAACATAATAACCCCTCTCAAATACCCAATTACATATAAAATAGTCTATATGATCGTATTTTATGCAAAAACTCCAAAATCCTAAAGTCTAGACCTTATCAACCTAGCTTGACAAATTTTATTTAATGGTGTCCTTGCACCAAATATCTATTAAATAAATCATGCTATCTACTTCCTTCTCATCAGTATTGTTATCATCACAAGCTTGCACAAAGTTGGATGAATGGTTTGGAATTGGATTGGTGAAAATTTGCAAGTTTTGGTTAGTTGGGGCAACAAACTTATTCCCTTGATCATTAACACTGTCGAAATGGATGTGATTAGAATCAATGAGGTCTTGAACTTGATGTTTAAGAAACATGCATCATTTTGTATCATGTCCACTTGTGCGAAGATATTGAATAAAGGTATTTGGATTGTAACTTGGATGTAGGGGTTTGGTCGTGTCCATAGGTCTAACACGGGGCAATCAAATTAAGTTCTTATTCAAAAGTTGCACCATGATCAAATGGAGGGTGTTAGGTAACTAGTTAAATTTTCTATCTCTCGGTCTAAATTGGTATAGGGTTGGACTTATGACAACAACTTGAGGGTCAATATGGTTGGTTGTTTGAGGTGTATGTAACTTGATAAAGTTTTTGTTTTTCTTCTTGAATGGTTGATATTTTTTTGAGGTATGGATTCAGATTTCCTAGTAGGAGTAGATGAAGATGCCTCTTCATATTGACTAACCAAATTCTGGTAATCATGAAGGGACGTACACAAATGTATAAAGGATTGATATTTAATCAACAAGATTTTATCTCTTATGTCAAGTTGCAAGTTTTCAATGAACACTCTTTGGACATCTGTACCAAGTAGAGTAAGATTGATTTGTAAATAAAGCAACTGATAGTGGCCTATGAAGTCTATGACATTTTCATTTTACTTTTGTTTACATCTCACTAGATCATTTATTGTAATTTTAGGTCCAATTTCAACTTGGAAATGTTGGAGGAATGCATCAATAAGTTCATTGAAGGAGTGGATTGAGTTATTCGAAAATGAACAAAACCCTTCTAGGCCATGTATTTCAATGACCTCAGAAAGAGCTTAGCCAAGAGTTTATCTTCAAAAATGAAGTCACTACACAAGGTTGTATATGCCGATATATGATTTCTAGGGTCTCCTTTACCATTATACTTGTCAAATTGAGGTACCTCCATGTTTTGTGGCATTGGTTTTTTCAAAATTTCAAGTGACAATGGGATTCTTTTCACATATTGCAATGGTTGTCCATTTTTGTTTTGGTTCAAAGTTGAGATTTTTTGAAGGAAGGTTACATTTTACAAGAGTTGGTTAATGACAGAATCATTGGTTGACATGATTTGGGAATGTGGTGAATATGCTACGATTGTGTATGTGGTTGGTGGAATACTATGTTGTAAATTTATGAGATGAGATGAAACTTGAGATGTTAAATGCAAAGATCCAAAACTATAAAGATTTCTAGTGGAAAGGCCTAATGTTGGAGTTATACCAATGGTTGTTGTATCGTTGAGGTGATAGTTTGATTCGTGTATGTTGGGATAGAGGCTATAGTTGTAAGGAGGGATACTTGATTTGCTCCTTGACTTTGAGTGTATCCCAAAGCTTGAGCGTAACTAGCCATTATAGGTACATTAGAATCAACTATATGGGCTAGGTTATGCAAAACCTCTAGTCCTTGATCATCATTAATCAATTTCCTCATTTTATTTATTATCGGAACTGTTGTACTAGCTAGGTATTCAGTACTTACATAGTCTTGAAGTCTTTCTAGATCTTTGTCTAGTTGTTTCATTTTGTCTTTGAGAACATGGGAAACCATAGTCTCAACATCTGTAAAAGTGGGTAATTGTACGGTTGTCATTGGTATGGTAGTGTTAGGGATAGAGTCCAAAATGGGTTGAGTATTGACAACATTTTCCATGGAAGAGTTAGAAGACTCAAAATCCACAACTGATGTAATAATAGCGTGAGATGTCATAAGTCACGAGATGTCATAAGTCTAGAACTACGTCTCATGAAAGTTTTAGAAATAGGACACTAGGTCATTGTAGGGCCTCTCTAATGTTTGATTAACTTGGTGCATCAGATAGACACACAATTCAGAGGATGGCTTCTTAACTGGATAGTTCACCTTCCATGAGAGGCTTCATTTAATTATCAAACATGGATTTGTAAGCTTTTGATAGTGCTAGCACTATATGTGCATTCATGGAATCTACACACCCTATATCAATGAGTATAGGTGGTTACACATGTATAAAAAACTATGAAGGCTAGAAAAGGAAATGAAGCATTAACTTGCAAAATAGGGGAAATAAATGTAAGTTGTTACTCGTGCTACAGGTACTTATCACTTAAGGCTGTGGTATTAAATTTTAAGATTGAACCATGACTAATCAATCCAAGAGTATGAAACACACATTAAGCTACAAAATCCAACTCAATTACATAATCATATTGATGAATTCCTCATGCATGAAACTAGAAACTATCTTAATCCAACAATGCATGAACTAATCTAATAACATAAAAGAAAGAGTGGATAGGATTACCTCAATGGCCCTTTGTTGAGTTGTTTCTTCCACAACAAATGTCAACACTTACAACTTAATAAACAAACCATGATATTGAACTAACTCCTTTATTGCATTAAAAACTCTGAACTCTGACAAGAATCTACTACAGATTTCTCATTCAACAATACATATCTATTATTCAACTGATAACACAAAACTAACTGTGATCAATTACCAACTAGTAACGAGAAAAAACTAAAACAGATAATTAACTATATTTTCTCCTTGCATCAGATCCCACTAAATAGGGTATGCAAGGAGTCTTATTTGATGTAGGACTAAAAATAAAACCATAATGTATTTTTCCACTCTCCCTCAAAGATAAGGAGAGGAATTAGTCTTGTAATAGAAAACCATAATTAAAAGCAAAAGAAGAGAAATTAAACTAAAACTCTGCCCTACTGGTTAACCACCATGATAGGAACGTGTTTCATGGGGAATGCCACTTCATGGGTTAACCTTCTCATTAGACTTCTTCCTCTTCCCATCATCTTATTCGATGTGCTTGTGGTGACTCATAGTTGACCATTCAATGGTCACCTCCATTCTTCTCTAGAACTATCATGCTTCAATCATGCTTCAATCATTCTGATCTCCCCCCTGCAACTATCTATGGTCCCTTATGTTGTGGGATGGAAATCTAGTTGTTGTGGGTTACAGTTCTTCTAGCTACAAGAGGTTAGTTTCATCCTAAGGCATACACATCATTAACAATCATCAATTAAGCATAAAATCATACTGATTTTCATGAACATTCATACATTCACACATACAAATGTCTTCATACCATATTTGCATTTTCACATACTAAGTTTTGATTTAAAGTGCATAAAAGGTATAAAATATGTATAAAGTCTTAGGAATGTTTGTGAAACTTGGAAGATTGAAATGATAAAAGAAATAAAATAATGAAGGAAAATAGCCATAAATTAAGCCCATCACTTCCCCACAACTAAGCCATTGCTTTTCCTCAAGCAAATTTTAAGGCTGGAGGTTATATTGTAGAACTATCTCCCTGAAATCACCCACAATGTCAACTCCTTTGACCTACTTCAGAGAATAGCCTTTCTGATCTGAGAGCTTCGCTAATCTTTTGTTTTCTATTGCTTCTTCTTCCCCTCATTTCTTCCATGCACAGTGTGGTACTAGAAATAGGAGGATAGGAGGATGAAAGATAAGTGGAAACCATGTAAATCCATTGTTCAGTGCAATGTCTGTATACTTGTGAGACCTACAAATCATAACTACATAGTTATAAATAGAGTGTGGCTCCTTTCTTTTTAGCTTTGATGAAAGTTCTTCCCATATTTTATAAACAAATTTAAAGGCTTCATTAATAGTCCTTGTTGCTAATCCCTTCATCCTTGCATAATAATGTTTGTTGATATCCATTATTTTCTTTCCAACTCCTTTGTAATTCAAGAGATCTAACCACTAATCTATGAATACATAAGGATCCATTGAATCCTTCATGAGTTATAATGCAATACATTTTTCCCCTTTGATGCTCATTTCTAATATAAGAGGCCAATTCTCTTATTTGGAGATCACCTACAAACATCAATGGATTCCAAGCAATGTCATTTGAAAGAACATAATTGTGTAGATAGAACTCACACAATTGATCCTACATGTTTGTAGTGGAATTGAAGAAAGTATCTTAAAACTAGTATTTCTTGTTCATTGATACAGGGAGATTACTAATCAATTGGCTAAATTGAAAACATAAAAAATTAGATTGCAAGAACAAATCATAGACTTAGGTGGCCTGCACTTTAGCAATTGTACTAATTTTTATAGTATTTATTTAATCTTCAACTTCAACTTTTTCACTTTTGTTTCTTAATTTTCTAGTGACCTGGTGTGGTTGGATATCAATTCAACTCTCTCCCCTGCCTATTATTTCTCTTTATGGGATAATTCTTGTGTTCTCTTCCATAGTTCAACACCTAGGGACACTACAGTTGGTCCAATGGGGATTTTAATAGGTCCAATTGAGCATTGGGGTATTGGTTCTTTCCCTCCTATTTCTACCATAGGAAGTTGTGCTAGTATCTCTAATTTTGACCCATGCTCAAACTTTATGGAGTCTCCTCCAATTCTATGATTCTAGCATCCCATTCACTGTCCTTCTATTGGTATGTCTTTAACAATTCCTCCAACTATTTTATTCTTTGCATTGCTTCCCGCAATTCCTTATTAACATTCCTTTCTTCAATAAAAATTTCCTCATCCTTCTCTAAAATCTACTCATCTCCCATTTCACTTGTATACTCACAACCCTCTTAATCAGGGTTTTTTGGAGATATTTTCCTCATCTTATTAGCTACAAAATATCTTCTAAATTTAATTTAGGAGTTGTAGAAAAATATAATGACTATACAATTGGTACATTTATATCTTCACTAGGGAAATTCCCCTCTAATCCTAAATCTATCCCTATCATAACAATATCCTCTTTCTACTTTTTGCTTGTGCCTCTCAGTGGCCCCTTCTTCCTAAGACAATGTGACTGCCTCCTAGATTGCGCGGGCTTCTTCTACCCTCTTGTAAGTGCAGAAGAAGAATCTCCACTCTTTCTCTTTTTACCTTCTGGTGGCCTCTTAGAAACAAGGGTTTTGGTCTTTCTTTTTGCTATGAGCTTCTCAACAGAGGCTACAGGCTGTGTTTTGTGCATACCTTGCTCTTTTGGTTCTCTTGTGCTACGGGTAGGTATTGCAACAGGAGAATTAGAGGGAATTTCTCCCTCAGGAGCATCCATAGAAGGCTCTTCCATTCTTTTCTCCTAACCTTTGTTTTCTTCATTAAGAATTTCAAGAATATTGTTGATGTTTCTATAATTGAGAAAATCTTCCCAAGACACATTTGAGAACTAAACCCTAAGGCTCCTTTTTACCAATAGTGTGACTAAAAAAGTGAGACAATGCTAACTAGTTTCTTTTCTTTTATACTCATAAGAGATTTTTTTAATAGGTTATACAAAAAGTTATTAACATTTACATGCCTTACATGGTGTAGATGACTTAGCAATTTAAAATGGATTGTATACAACAATGAATGTCTCCCATCACATTTAAGTATTTAACTATGTAAGAAGCTATTGAATCCCAGAGCCAAGGCAAACATAATCGTTTGGTACCTTGTGAGGAAGAGTCCAAATTTTCTCCTCGCAAGGAGAATACATTCCTTACTGTGATGGTGTCTACTCTCATTGGAAACTCCTCTGCTATTCTTGGAAAATCATATACTTTAGCTACAACAATCTCTGATGCATCTACCTTCAGACCCTTAACAATTGCCTCATCATTTTGAAATATGTTGGCATATTGTTGGGTCATTACCTTGTTAAATTTTGTAAGCTTCAAGAAACAATCCATCTAGCCAACTCGTCAAAAGATAGAAAAACATTTTCATCTTCCAATAACAGGTTACATGTTGTTGGTTCCCTTTGTATTATATCACCCCTCCATTGTAATGCTTCAGTATTTTGTAATCACTCCATAATTCTATTGTATTCTATTCTTGCTCAGCACCCCAATTATACCACTTCTACCATGCATGTATGTTGTATCACTCAAATGCACTTCTTAATTTAGTTGCTTAGTACTTATTTCCTCTCCTTTGAACTCTGTATCTTTTGAAAATGGAGGAAAATGAAATGGTGAAAAGGTTTGTTGAAAGTTTTGAAAATAAATAAAACGAAGGAATAATCTTGAATATCCCTCCCCCCAACTAAATTTACTAAGTGTTCTCACTTAGTGTGTATGATTTAAGTGGAGGTATAAATTAGTGGTGGAAAATCAAACATGATATTTGGAATGCATGAATGATCTATAAATATGAAAAAAATCAATAATCTTCAATGTTAATTATGATAAATTAATGTGTAGTGTACTTGTAGGAATGGTTTGAATTAATATGCAACTCGTGTGAAGTACCTGAATACCGCCTGCATCTTTATTTGAAGTGATATGTCGTGATTGCTATGAAACTCATGTAGTGATGGATTGAAATTGGTGGAAACATATGTGTGACACACGAGAAATATATTTGAATGATGGATGAAAAAGGAAGTGGAAAGTACGGGTGAGGTGAAATTTATTGCATTGTATGGTGGAATAAAAAAATGTGGTAGGATGGCTATGTGTATATGGATGAAATAGGTTGAATGCAATGAAGTGTAATATGTATAGTTTTATGTGAGAATGGAAATGCTATGAAGTAATGTGCATGCAATTAATATGGGTGTATATGAAATGATTGCCAGGCAAGTGCTATAGGCTCATGTAGTAACAAGTCCCTTATGTAGTTTTGTCACCTAGTGGCGTGATGCTACAAGTCCCTATTTCTTTTCCTATTGGTTCAAAAATTAAAGTTACCAAATGTCACCTATGCATTGTGTCCATGTGAGATATATGATAGAATTATATGTGTGAAATATCAGTGGGCGAGCTGTGCTGCTTGTCTACTGATATTTTTGAAGAACTGCTTATTGTTGGTAATGAATTTTGTATCTGTGTCTCAAATTGATGTTGTAGTGATAAAATGAATTCATCCTTTTGTAATGGTCATTTGCAAAGATTTAACCTATGGCCATTAACTAGCAATGAAAAGTGTACATCATCAAGTGTTTGTAACTAAACTCCTCCATTTGGAAAGTGTTTTCTATATCATATGGCTCAAGCCATCTATTCTGCAATTTCTCTTTGTAATATTTGTACTTTGAATCATACAGTAAAGCCCAATCACCTACACTAAATTCCTTTGTTTTAATAAACTAGTCATGCCAACACATTCTTTTTTTTTTGATGATTTTAGTATGGTGTATGGCTTCCATTCTTATTTCATCTAATGCATTGAGGTTATGTAACCTCCCCTTCTGTGTTGTTGATAAGTCGATGCCCAATTTTATCAATGTCCTTAGAGTTTTGTATTCAAACTCTATTGGAAGTACTGCCTTTTTACTATACACTAATTCATATGGTGTTAAACTTCTTGTTGTCTTCTAGGATGTCCTATAAGTCCAAATTGCTTCAGGTAACTTGGTTACCTAGTCCTTCCTATGGAGTTGCATTGTCTTTATGAGGATGTTTTCAATTTCTCTATTAGCGACCTTCACTTGACCATTTTCTTGAGGGTGGTAGGGTGCAGAATTTTTATGTCTAATATTATATTCTTGTACTAGTTTTCTGATCAAATTTGATGCAAATTGTGGCCCCTGGTTTGTGACAATCTCTCTAGGAACACCATATCTTGTGAATATATATTTATAGAGAAATTTCACCACATTTCCATCTCTAGAAAACTACAAAGCTTTAACCTCCACCCATATAGTAAGGTAATTTGTACAAACTAGTATGTATTCTTTGTTATTTGATGTTGGGGATATGGGACCAATAAAATCTAGTCCCTATTTATCAAATGGTGCTATTACTAGTTGTGGTTGTAATGGCATCTCATTTGTAGTTGTTGGCTTCCCATTCTCTAAAATTTGTCACAACTCCTGGTGTAATTTATTGCATCTTTATGAAGTGTTGGCTAATAGTAACCAATATTGAAAATCTTAAGAGTTGTCCTCTTGCTACAAAGTGTCATCATGGCATGATTTGAGGATATAATATACTTGATCTTCTTTGATGCATCTTCTCATTATGTTATCAGGTCCTATGTAGAATAAATACCCTGCTATCCATGAGTAACAAAAAAATTTATGAACTAACTGCCTCTTTTCCCTTGGTGAGAGATCTAGTGGTGTTTTCCCTACTACCAGATAGTTGGCTATGTCTGCATACTGAGGTGTATACAAAGAGAGAGAAAATAGGTTCTCATCTAGGAATGAATCATCTACAACATCTTCTAATTTGGTTGGAAGTATAGAGAGGAAATTTGGTACTACATTGGCTTTTAATGGCTTGTCCACAATAGCTATGTCAAATTCCTGAAGTAGTAGTAACCACCTTACAAGCCTGCCACCAACTATTGGTTTTTTCATTAGATACCTTATTGTTGTATGGTCAGTATATATGAATATAGAATACCCTATAATGTAGTGTCTAAATTTGTTTATTGCATGAACCACTGCTAACATATCATTCTTCATTATTGTATAATTGAGTTCAACCCCTTGAGGATTTTTACTGATATAATAAATGGCATACTCAAGGTTTCCATCCTTTTGTCCTAGCACAACTCCTATTGCAAAATCAAAAGCATCTATATGGATATGGAAAGGTAGATTCCAGTTTGGTCCTCTTAAGATAGGGGTTTTGATTAATGTTTCCTTGAGAGCTTCAAAGGAGTGTTGAAATGAAGGTGTCCATTCAAACTCTACATCCTTAGACAATAAGATAAATAATGGTGCTAAAATTTTACTAAAATATTGTATGAATCTCCTATAGTACCCAACATGGCCAAGGAAGCTTCTAACATCATTTTGTCTCTAAGGTACAAGCAATGTTGGTATTATCTCAATTTTGTTGTGGTCTAGACTTGTATTCCCTCATTAGACACAAAATGCCCCAAAACTACTCCCCCAGTCATCATCATGAAGCATTTTTTATGACTCAAGGATAGGTGATGATCCTAACATATCTTTAATACTTTCTCCAAATTGGAAAGTGATTCTTCATAGGTATTCCTATAAGTTGTAAAATCATCCATGTAAACCTCCATGGAATCATGTGCAAAGTTTGAGAATATGCTCAACACTGCCCTTTGGAAGGTGCCAGATGCATTACATCATCTAAATGGAAAGACAGAGTAAGCATATGTACCCCATGGTGATGTGAAGGTTATCTTGTCTTAGTATTCTAGAGATATCTTAATTTTATTATATCCACTAAATCCATCCAAGAAGGAAAAGTATTGCTTGCATGCTAGTGAATCTAGTACTTGGTCAATGAATGGAAGGGGAAAGTGGTCTTTCCTAGTTGTTGCATTTAACTCACAATATTCTATACATAATCTCCATTTCCATCCTTTCTTAGGTACAATCACTAGTGGGGACACCCATTAACAGTTAGAGATTGGGTAGATAATCCTTGGATCCAACAACTTTTGTAATTTTCCTTTGACTATGTCATAGACTTCAACTTTCATTCTCCTTTGGGGTTGCCTAACTAGTTTATAGCCTTCGTTGATGTAAATTAGATTCATGCATAGGTTTGGGTCTATACCCTTCATGTCATGGTAATCCCATGTAAATGCAGTTGCATTTTCTTGCAACACATTCAATAGTGAGGTTTGATGTGCAATAGTCAATTAACTATTTACATTTAATGTCTTGTTTGGCATAATCTCTAAAGTCAAGGATGATGTTTGAACAGATGAAATTTCAAGACCTACTATATTTGGAATACAATGATGTGATAGTAAGGTGTGGAAAATTTTAGAAATAGACTCAGATGTATTGGTAGGAATTATGTTCTATAGGGGGTTTAAGAAACATGCTAGACAATCATGTTGCTATAGGTCCCTACCATAATTATTCTGCATGATGTTTGCAATCATTTCATCTTCATATTGGTTTTCTAATAAGGGACTACGTTCGATAGTCATTAGAGTTTGTAAGGAGTACTTTTCTTCCTCATCTAGGGTAGGGAACACAATTTGCTCCAAATTTGCATGTGGCTGGGTAGGTGGGTAGAGGACTAGTTTCTTAGTCACATTTCCATTAGAAATGATCATGTTACTAGACCTGCAACCATAAAGATATCTACAGTTTCCAACCAAAGTCTCCCTAAGATGAGGGGATATCCTGCAAGAATAGCTTTAGGCTACAAAACCATAAAGTCTATAGGGTAATCCCATGAGTCTAATATTATTACTAAGTCTTCTTTGATTCCCTCAGGTTTGATTGTTGAGCCATCTGCTGGCTATAAAAGATTTGGTGTAGGTCTAAGCTCCATTAGGTGTAATAGTTTCATGGTTTGTTTAGTCATTACATTAATGGTTTCCCCAAGGTCGATTAAAGTATTCTTAATGAGAGTACCATTGATTTTGACATCCACTACAGGGCTCCTAGGGTTTGCATACTTGGGGATAGTTATGTTTCCCAACATAATGTCTACAAGTTGTACAAAGAAATGTACAATTTGAGGGTCCTTCCTAAATTTTTGAGGCATAGTTCTCTCACTATTTTGGTATAAACAGGTACTTCCTTAATGGCCTAGATGAGGGGTATCTTGATGCAAACATCCTTGAGTTGTCTCAATAGATCAATTTCAGCTTATGGGTGTTGTTTTTGGATTGTTAATCTCTTAAGGAATGGAGGCTTTGGACTCATGCTTGTTGGATTGACCTGATTTGACTTAGGTTCCTTAGGTTGTTTGTCCATGGGCTCTATTAGGAGTTCCTTATTAGTTAATTCAATGATACGAGGAGATGAAGGCTCAACTAACATCTTCTCTGATTTGAGGTGTACATCACTCACCTCAACCCCATAGGTGGGGTATTATATGGTGTCATTAGCATAAGCCTATTGGACATGCTTATTATTTGTTGTAGATGTAGGCTGTGCTAGAAATTGTGGTGCTCTTGGTGGATTTGGTGCAGCTGTTGAAAGGTTTGGCATTATGGCTTGTTGTTGTGGCTATAAGGGCTATTGTGTCTGCTGATAGTTGAGATTTTGATTTTAACACTATTGACTTCTTTTCCACTGAGGTTTCCATTGATTTTGTTGAGGTGTCCATTGAGTATTATAATTAGGTCCTTGGTAATTATGTGGTGGCCACATTTTTTGATGTTGTTGATTCCACTTGGATTGAGGAATTGGCCATTGTGAGTTTTCCACATTGGTTCATGATTGAGGGTTCCAATTAGGGAAATTTACATTATCTAGAAATAACATGTTATAGTTCAAGGGATCTTGGGGCATACCTTTTCTTGGATACCATGGTTTTCGTTTAGCTATGTAAAACACTTGACCATATTCATCTTCCAAGGAATGAAATTTTGGACTTCCTTGCTTATCTTCATAAATGTTGGCCAACTTCCTACACTTGCAATTGATTTTCTTTTGTCTACAATGTAGGCAGTATCTTGTGAGGGCTACTTCTAACTCCTCTTGATTTTTCTTGATGTGGAGCGCATCAAGTTGTGTAACCAAGTGGCTAATGATGTCCTCCTTCATGTTTGATAGAATATTTCTTAGCTCAACCCTTGAGACTCCATTGAATGATTTGTTGAGAGAGGAAGTCCTATCTCCCCTAGTCTTCTCTATGAAGGACCTAAAATATTTTCTACATACTCTACAAATCTCATCAAATAGTAATTGTGAGATGTCTCCTCCAATTAAGTTGAGTGCATCCATATAGTCGTTATTAACTCCCCTTAAGAATGCCAGTTTCAGGGATTCATCAAAGAGTCTTTTTTGATGGGATTTCTTAAGGTAGAGCTAAAACCTCACAATATAATCTTCCAATGATTTATCCTCTTTATGTGACATCTTGAAGATGGCATCCCTCTTTCTATCAATGCCTTTGCAATAATCCTATTATTTATCGAAGAGCTTTGTCTTCATTGTATTACAATTGGGAACAACATCTCTTCCCAATCCCATGAACCATCTCAAAGCAACATCTTTCAGTGTTTCTAGAAACAATTTGAGTCTGTGAGCATTTGTGGTATAATCATAACTTTGACATAACACATCAAACTCAAAAAGAAAGGTATTTGGGTCCTTTATAACTGGCCTATAGAAGATAGGTAGTGTTGAAGGAGGTATGTTCTTCAAAGAAACAACCCTTTCCTAGTTGGCTATAGGGAACTCAAACATTATATGCTCTTGTGGGCCTTCTACTAATGCTTCAACCATGATGCTTATGTGTATGTGGAGAGTATCTTCTGCATTTTGGTGTTGGTGTTGGTGTTGGTGTTAGAGATGATTCTTCTTCAAGAATACCCTCACTCTATTCACTGTGTTCACCAATATCCTCTAATGCTTCATGTGTTGAGGGGAGAAATATTCCCAAAGCGTCTTTCTACCTCTGCATGCAATATTTTTAACTTTTTAGTTGAAAAGTTCCTCCAAATTGTTAGTAACTCATTTTGTGTTGATGGATAAAACCTATTTACCCTAATGTTGAAAACATAATTGCTAAACTAGGAAAGCTTTGAAAAGAATTGAAAATACACAAGAGAATCCTGAACTTAACACCATCCCCAACAACAACACTAAAAATGTAGGGCCTCTCTAATTTTTGACTAACTTGGTGTTACATGTAGACACACAATTCAGAGGATGGCTTCCTAACTGAATAGATCACCTTCCATGAGATGCTTCATTTAATTATCAACTAGGTCTTTGTAAAATTTTGATAGTTCTAGCACTATATGTGCATTCATGAACTCTACATTCCCTATATCAATGAGTATAGGTGGTTACACAATCAATTTTTTTTTATGAAGGTTGGAAAAGGAAATGAAGCGTTAACTTGCAAAACAAGGGAAATAAACAAAATTTGTTACTCATGCTACAGGTACTTATCACTTAAGACTGTGGCTATTAACTTTTAATATTTAACTATGATTAATCACTCCAGGAGTATGGTACACACATTAAGTTACAAAATCCAACTCAATTATAGAATCATATTCATGAATTCCTCATGCATGAAACTTGGAACTATCTTAATTCAACAATGCATGAACTCATATAATAACAAAAAAGAAAGAGTGGATAGAAGTACCTCAAGTGGACCTTTCTTTAGTTGTTTCTTCCACAACATATGTCAACACTTACTACTTAATCAACAAACCATGATATTGAACTAACTCCTTTATTGCATTAAAAATTCTAAACTTTGAAAAGAATCTACTAAAAATTTCTCATTCATCAATACATATCTATTATTCAACTAATAATAGAAAACTAACCGTGATCAATTACCAAGTAGTAACTGGAAAAAACTAAAAAAAATAACTAACTAGATTTTCTCCTCACAATAGATCCCACTATATAGGCTTTATGAGGAGTCTTATTCATTTTAGGACTGAAAACAAAACCATAATGTATTTGTCCACTCTCCCTCAAATATAGGGATAGGAATTGGTCTTTTAACAAAAAACCATAGTTGAAAAGCATAAGAGAAATTAAATTGAAACTCTACCCTTACAGTTAACCACCATGACAGAGACATGTTTCATGGGGAATGCCATGTCATGGGTTAACCTTCTCAAATCAAACTTCTTCCTCTTCTCATCATCTTATTTAGTGTTCTTGTGGTGACTCATAGTTTAACATTCAATGGTCACCTCCATTCTTCTCTGGAACTATCATGCTTCAATCATTATGACCTTTCCACTACAATTGTCTGCGATCCCTTATGCTGCGAGCTAGAAATCTAGTTGTTGCAAGTTATAGTTCTTCTAGCTACAAGAGGTTAGTTTCATCCCAAGGAATACACATCATTAACAATAATCAATTAATCATAGAATCATATTGATTTTCATGAATTAATACATTCACACATACAAATTTCATCATACCATATTTTTATTTCCACATACTAAAGTTTTCTTTAAAGTGCATAAAGGTATAAAAGATGTATAAAGTCTTAGGAATTTTTGTGAAACTTGGAATATTGAAATGATAAAATACATAAACTAATGAAGGAAACTAACCACAAATTAAGCCCATCGATCTTGAAGCTCATGCGATTTTCAAAAAACTAAGTGTACCCAAGATGAACAATAAACTATCAATTGACCATAGGAAAAGATTTAGAAACAAAATTTAGACAAAAAAAGTAGGCAGAGAATACAACAAGAAAGATCTATGCAGAAGTTGGTTGAACCAACTGTTAGAAACCAAGATCAAATTTGCAAACCGAAAAGACCTTCCACAGAAGAGAAAATCAGAAAAAGCAGAGAGGTTGCAAAAGGATGTGCAACATAATATTATTCGAGAATTCAATAATTACATGATAAAGATTTGCTTTATAAAAGAAAAGATGCCTAAACCTAATCT
>VDFB02069350.1:0-43353 GCA_007258455.2 Sequoia sempervirens
CTTTGGTAAGGGAACATGGTGTTGGATTATAGGACCACTAAGAGTGGGGGTGAATCAATGGTCTAATAAGAAACCAAATTTTATAAATTAACTCACTTGAATTAAGCAAAGAGATCCATTGAAAACACTTCAAACATTATAGATATTGAATGTTGAATGAGTCACAATGATGGGTATATCGGAACATGAAACTTGAATAAGGATAACCTATTAAAATCAATATGACAAACCATCAAGAGGAGATATAACATGAGTATTTGAGTGGAAAAACCTAAAAGGGGGAAAAACCACTATGAAAGAAAATATTATTAAGCCCCACTAGCCAAAACCCTCATTGGTTACAAATTGTATGCCTCACTAGAAAAAATAAACCACTTTCATTAAGCTCATAAGAAATAAACAAGATCAAAGGGTTACTTTGTTTCCAAACAATTCATTGCACTATCTCAACATCAATAAGTCTCATTTCACTATCTCTATATCAACAAATCTTTAAAACTCTACTACTAAGCTCACACCAATGTCCTTTGTTGTCAATCACATGAATACTTACTTTCACATATGTACACACTTTTCTCACATCTACTTTAACCTTCACAAAGCATTCATAATTTTCTCATAATATATACTCAATGTTGCAGTGATCATATTCAAATCACCCTATGCAGATCCCCGAATATAAATGAAAGATCAGAGACATCATATGCACTTGATGTTTTATCATTCAAACTATCTACATATGCATTAATTTTTCACAAAAAAATGGTTTCTAGATATTCAATACATTCTCACAGAACTCACATGCTCATCCCAAACTTCTCAAAGCACAAGAAAAGTGCTCAAAACCATCACATTCCAAAGCAGTTACAAAAAATATGAAAACTAATCCACACGGGAAATAACACTTAGATGCCTGTCAAATTAGAAACCTCTTGAAGTAACCATTTGCAAATTCAAATTTCAACAATTGATTCTTGAAACCCACCAGTCAAATAATAAAACATTGATTGTTGATATTTCCTTGGAAATTTGAATAAGATACATTAACCTGCTTGGCCAATGAAGGGGCCAATATCCAATGAGAACAATTCCCTTAAGTTTTTACTTAAACTGCTTGTGACCGGTGATAGTAAGTCAATGATCTTTTATAACAAAAAATAAGCTTACCATTAACTAGCATAATGAAATTTATAATGAATAATGTCATTAGGGTTTTAGAATAAACTCCCAATCAATGAATAGACCATAATCAAATTTAGATACCCTTATAAACTTGCTACCAATTGATTTCTATCTTGCAACCATGTGATCAAATACCGTAGGATCTCTAATATTCACCAAAGTATTTAATAAGATTTGATAAAGCATTAGGGTTTTGAAACTTGAAAAGAAATGACCTTTGAAGCATCAAGTAAGTTTGCAACATGCATCAAATCAACAAAATCTAATAACCTACACCATCAACCTTTCCTTTGAAAAAGCATCAAAAATAATGGATGAACCTTCACTTTCCTTTGAACAAGCAACACCATCAATGAATGATCCTCCACTTTAAAACAACAACACCATAAACCAAATGAACAAGAATATTTGAAGCACACCAAACACTTGCATCAATTGAACACCATGGAAACCATCACGAACTTTGATAAGTTTCTCCTTTTCATATGACATCATAGGTCCTCACAGGTTCCTTTGCACTAACACTAACATACATCAATGACAAACGCTGCCACTGCCAACAAACTCCCACTTTGGCATTGATGTCAAGAAAAAAATCTTTGCACCCTTGTTCTCCATCATCAAATACAATGAATACTACTCTCTCCCTTTGACAACAATGACAAAGGGACTCATGAAAATATGCAAGAGAAAACTATCACTATAAAATCATTTGTCTGATGAATGAAACTATTTGCATATCAATAAGATTATTTATATATTTTCACTGATTATAGATGCTACAGATGCAAAAGTAAGTGTATAGAATTACTCCTCCTACAAAATAGATCTGCCTTTACTGAAAGAACAGGATCTAGTAGCTTGTCTTCACACTAAAGAAAAATAAAGAATAATGTAATCAAAACATATTCTACCACTAACTTCTAAGATAAAATGTCCATATCACTATGGTTCTCAAGGGAAGAGATAGTGCCTAAGCATCAAATTAGTTTCCAAAAACCATAGCACACATTCTATCATGTAATATCATTGGTTGTTATGTCACTTCCCTTATTTTTTGTGCAAAATCAATTCACTGTCTCAAGGAAAATTACTATCTCAAAGCTATCAAGGGTGCCACTATCTCAAGCAAGTATTATCAGCAAGGTTTCAATGGAAATTAAGTAATCATTTCCCTTCACTGTCTAAGCACACTAAACACTAGACGGAGCAACATGCAAGACAAGCATTCTAAAGGGAGAGAAGTGCACTGTGATAAGTATCATAAGAAAGTATAGGTCAACATTACCAATTTTTCTTGGATGGAAACCTTCGTGGAAATGCACGAACATTGTCAAAGATGAGAATAGATTGGCAACCCTATGATTTATCAGTGCTCAAGAAAAAACCCAGAAATAAGAAGTCATTAAAATCATTGTCTCAATATTGTCACTCTGTCATGAACAACACACTGGGTTATCACACAAGGTGTCTGTCACAATCAAGGTGTGGTGACACTTTCCCCAGTCACTATCAACATTCAACATTACACTATCATCAAAATAATGGATCACTATCAAAGCATTAAAGTACCAGGACTGTCAAATATCATTGAATCACTATCACTCTCAAAGAATCATTTTCAAAGCATCAAAGAAGAGTTGAATCACTATCATTGTCAAAGATGCAATCCATTTCCAAATATCACATTAGAGTTTATGTCTCTCCAACAATGCATACAAGATCACTATAAACCTTTGGCAAACCATAAAAGGTAATAACACTGCTAACATAGCATTGTCAAGGATACACCCCACATTAACCATTATCACTGCTTGGAATCACTGTCACCATGATATCAATCCAAAATAAAATAGAGAAACTGTTATAAGATCCTTTCAACATGAAACTCACTTACATCAAGTCACCACTATACCCTCGTGGAAGACTGAGAAAGTATGCATTGAATATAAGCATTAAAGCATTTTCAAATCTACATTCAACCTTTGCAAATATCAAACACTCAAATATATATCAAAGCATAATTTAATTGTCTTCTATATCCCTGCAACAAAAACTCTCTGTTAATGTGATTAGACATTGGTTATCATTGAACTAATGTATTGATGTAGTGGTCTATGGGTAAACCATCACAAAATTCATTAATCAAGATACACACTATCACACCAAACATGAACAACCCATGGACAACATTGTCACTGCTACTACAAACATGGATTGAGATGTAATTAAAAACACTGTATGTTGTTCAAGGTACACTATCAAAGTAGAAAATCACACTTGAATATCACTGCCAATGGGGATATAACAAAAATTAAACCAATCTACTGAGCATAAGAAGAAGTCAAGACTACTCCACTAGAAAAATAGTGAATCAACCATTTCACTATCACTCCATTGTATACATGCAAGATAATATTTCATTATCTAGAAAACTTGCCATTGAATTTTTTCTTTACCTTCATTCACATTGGCAGTACATGGGAAACCTCTTAAAGGTATGCAACACTTGAAACAATTGCAACAAGAGTCTCATAAAACAACTGAACAAGAACATTGTGACTACTAATGCTCTATGACTAAGTGCATTTGCAAACTGTAAATAAAGATCATTGTAGTTTATCAAGACCACAACTACAAAACATGAAGAACTGTTAAAAGAAAAAAATGGCATTTCTCACTACAAATCACAACACCATATGACAACACCATATTTTTTCATTATCAACATAGTATCATTGTTTGTCACTATACTGTCACAGTGGATACAAACACTTCAAAACATAGATTCCACAGGCACAAGAAGAGAACAAATAGAAGATAATATTGGAAGCTTGACACTGTTATCATAAGTGCATCCCCTGCAACAAATACTGACATTGAATATCATAGAGAAACTGAGCATATCACTGTTAATTGTCATATATTATTATCACTTGAAAGTCACTACTCTATAAAGTTTTTCTTGAAGAAGGCTATCATCTATCATCTTTCCTTTTCTCATAAAAACTCATGTCATTCAATTCTCTTGACAGATAGAGTATATCTCCTCTACCATACAATTAACATCAAAGGACAAATACCATTGAATTGTAGTTTGTTTGTCAAGGCATGAAGTTAGTGTTGCTTCCATTAGAAGAGGTGAGAAAAATACAACTTTCATAAAGAAATACCACTACCCTCTTCAAACCTTACTCCTATCATGCTAGAAGAGAAAGTATTTTTACCTTGGTGAATGTTCATACCTTTGCACAGTCCATACCCACTTAATCAATCAGCTCTATGATTGTCTATTGGCCTTAATATTATCATGATACCTCTATCACTACAGAGACACAATCTCTTTGTTGTTGTCTAAGGGGTTTTAATGATACATAAAAATCAACTCCCCCTCAGCTCATGCTATTCTTTATGTAGTTATGGATGTTTCTTGTGGAGTATGCACAAGCTTAGGTTCTTCCTTTTCTTTCTCTTGTTTTCTTCTCCAAAATTTCATAGTGCATGTCTTCTTGTAATGACTAAATGGTTCCATTAAATCACTCCTACAATATTGTTCTTTATGACCAAACTTGTGTCTATAGCATATGAGCTTGTTACCAACATGAGAAGTAAAATAATTATATCTTCTTGATAATCCAAAAGCATCATTTCTTACTTGTTTATTACAAAAACTTACAGTGCACAACCTAGATGGATGCATTTATAACATGGGACATTACTTATTCTATTTGACCATTCATAATAACTCTTATTCCATCCAACTTTCCTTTCATGCATCTAGCAATCTATTGCTCTATGACCAAATTCATAAAATGAACAAGAATAACCATGAAAATAGTTTTCAAACCTAGAAATTTGATGTTATTCTGAATGAAAAGATCTTATGAACTTGTTGTTTTTGTCTTGTGCAAGGGTACTTTCTTTTGTCTTCTTCTTGTCTTCAGCCTTAGGAGAAATATAATGATAGTTTAGATCTATTTTCTTCCTTGGAGTTTATTTGACCTTAGAACTCCGCCCTTTTTCAAAGCCTAAACCAGTAGTATCCTTGTGACATTTTTGCTTGCTTAACATCTCAATTAAGCATTCAATGCTCTTTTCAAATTGAAGATTTTTGTGTAACTTAGAAGATACCTTTTCTAGTTCCTTTCTCAAAGAAACTATCTATGATTCATATCTTTCAAAATAAACCTCTTTTTCCTTAAATTGATTTATAACTTATTCTATTTTCTTAACTTTTGTAACTTGTACCTTCAAATCAATGATTATTTTTTCTGCTTCTTTAAGATCTGAAAGTGTTTTGGTTTTGGAAACCTTTTCTTCTTGAAGCTGCAACTTTAATCTCTAGTTCTCTTGTCTAAGTTTCTTGATCTCATCTAGGGCATAAATAAGTTCACCTTCAAGATTAAATTCGCATTCATATTCATCATACTCCTATTCACATTCACTTACAATGTGGTCTCCTTCTTTGTTAACATTCTCAACTACAAAATCATCTTCTCTTTCAGGTATATCAAATCTTGTGTCAATTGGCAGGGATGTTTCTTGCATCAACACATCACTTTGATACATACGGACTAGCTTGTCTGAAACCTCTTTTGCATTCTTACAATACATGACTTTAGCAATTATCTCATTTGGAAAACCACAAAAGATGGCATCCATGGCCTTCGTATTGAATTCATACGCCTTCTTCTTATCAGTAGTAGAAGGAGGTGTTGAAGGTATTGCATAACCTTTTTCTACTGCTTTCCATACACCAAATTCTAAATAAGATAGGTAAGACTCCATCGTAGGACTCCATAAAACAAAATTGGTGCCATCAAACTGAGGTGCTCTAGAGATAGAAAATTCTTCTTGATTAGCCATGATAAGTACTCCAGTACCAAGATCTCCTAAGTTGATTAAAATTGAGCAAGAAACCTAAGGATTTGATACCACTTATTGGAGTACAAGACCACTGAGAGGGGGGTGAATTAGTGGTCTAATAAGAAACCAAATTTTATAAATTAACTCACTTGAGTTAAGCAAATAGATACACTGAAAACACTTCAAACATTATAGATATTGAATGTTGAATGAGTCACAATAATAGGTATATCAAAACATGAAACTTGAACAAGGATAACCTATTAAACTCAATATTGTTGTGCATGCTTTGCACACACACCCTGCCATAGGTAGGGACCCCCTCTTTTTGCTCCCGATAGGCTGCTTTTCTCCTATCTCATTTTGTGTGCCACTTTTTTTCAAGCCCAAATTGGTCATGTGCCTTCAAACGATCAAATTCCCCTGACCAAATTCACCTACCTGAGTTTCACCAATTCTTTTACTTTTGTGGAAGTGCCCCGATGTCCTCCAGGCCTCACGGACCCATAGCTATGGGTTGCCTCATGTGGGTCATCACTCATGTTTCACTACTGAGTAGTGACTGATGCCAAAATTCCACCCACATGGCGGGCTCCGCACTTAGTTTCTCCATTCGAGCCTTGACCGAGCATCCAAATGAGCATGGGTTCCCGCATCTCACCTAACCTAGGTCTGTCGTACAAAGAAATCAATGCATGCCATTAATGGAAATTGGCCTATAAACATTACTCCTAGCCCTTCATTTTACTTGGGGCATTCAAATCTAGGGAGAAACAAAGTCCCCCTTCCTTTTTCCGTCTTTTTCCTTGTTCCTACTGACTTGGTCTCTGATCACTTGATTCGCTTTCTCCTTCATTTTTTGACTTTGGGGACAAGTTTCCTATGGATTTGGGATGTTTTTGTGGTGCCTAAGTGAACTTCCAAGGTTTTGTTAAGTTTTGGGAAGTTGTAGAAATTTCATGTCGAGTCGTCGTCCCTCTATCGCCATTGGAACCTCCTTGTTGGGTCATCATGTGCTCATTATCATTTCAAAAGGGTGGTGACCCTTCAGCTTCCCCCTTCCAAATCTCCACATTTCCAGAATGGGTGCAACCTTCAAGTTTTTGTCATCTAGGGCCCCTAAAGTGAGTGACTTCATATGCCTAAAGGGGTTTGGATCAAAATTTCCATATGTTTAGACATCATGGAAATTCCCTTCCAGGTCGTCGTCCCTCTGTGGCCGTTTTGGAACTTCCCTTCTAGGTCATCGTCCCTCTGTTGTCGTTGGAACTTCCTTGTCGAGTCACCGTGTGCTCATTGTTATTTCAAAAGGGCAGTGACCCTCCGACTTCCCCCTTCCATATTTCTGCATTGTTCAAAATGATTCAAATCTTAAGGAAGTATGTCTTGGCACTCTTTCTACCCCTTTTTCCATGTGTTAAAATTGAAAAATATCAAATTTGCTAAGTCTTGTGAAGTTTGGGAACTTCCCTTCCGGGCTACCATACCTCTATGGCCATTTTAGAACTTCCCTTCAGGGTCGTTGTCCCTCCGTGGTCATTTCAGAACTTCCGTCCTGGGTCGTTGTCCCTCTATGCATGTTTTGGAACTTTCCTTCCAGGACACCATCCCTCCGTGGCCATTTGGGAACTTCCCTTTCAGGCTATCATCCCTTCATGGTCGATTTGGAACTTCCCTTCTAGGCCACTATCCCTTTGTGGCCGTTCTGTAACTTCCCTTCTGGGTCATCGTCCCTTTCTGGCAATTTCAGAACTTCCCTTTCGGTTGTCCGTTGTCCCTTCTGCCATCATCCACCATCCCTCTACACATTGTTTGTCATCCCTTCGTCTGTCGTTCATCACTCATCCACCATCCACCTTCCATTCGCCTTTCGTTTGTCATTTTCCTTCCATCTGCTATTCGTCGTCCACCCTATGGCACACACACCCTTGAATTCACATTTATGTTTGTGGTCCAAATGAGCTCCAAATATGAATATTATGATATTTTGATGATGCATGGATGGATCTAACAAGGAGTTTGCAAGATTTGACTAACATTTTCCTTGATTTTTGTATGAAGGCACTTACGGTGCTTCATCTATGCAGGATTCAAGAAACCTATCATGGGTCCCTCGAGGAGACCCATTGAGAAAGTTGAACAAGGAAAAGCACATAGCTCCTGCCACCATTCATTTTATGCCCACCTTTCTTTGTAGCACCCATCAACAGAGCTAGCATTAGAAGTGGTCCTATGCCAAGGAAGTTAGTAACAAACCACAAAGGGTGGCCTTGAAGGTGGTGGGAGGGAGTAGCTATTTCCTCCCTCCAAACAAATGATCACAATCCATCAAAATTTGTCTCATTAGATCATTTGATCCATTTAACAACAATACAAATATACAAACAGGATGCACTCAATTGGATGAGAAATGTTTCAAATCCATCAGGGGCAGAAGGTAGCTTTCAGGCAATTTCAACTAATAGCAAAAGGGCAATCAGCTAGAAGACAAAATTGCTACAGTGACTGGCCACTACAAGACAAAATAGGGAAAAGACAAAAGATGTATTTTAAATTGTTGAATATTGTGGGGGTAGGTGAAGCCCTAATATAAAAAAATCTGGGCCATTCATTGTAAGTTGATCCTAGCGATTCATTTGGGCGTTGGAAAACTATAAATAGGGGTTCCCCCTCATTTGTAAATGGTTGGAGAGCTGGTGTAAAAGGAATTTGCAGCAATAAAAGACAACATTGCATGATTTTATGGATGTTCTCTTTGAGTTTTCTCATCTTGCGTGCATGGTTCTACCTTCTGTATTAGTTTTAGTTGTAGATTCTTGAATGGAAGTGATAATGGAAATTGTTGTTATGGTATTTGATGAGCTTTCAGCCCATACTTTTAGCACTTGTTGATGACAAGTTGTTCTACAAAGTTAGCCTGGGCTTCTTTCTGTCATTGTTGCAACCTAGTTCAATTACATATTCATGATGTGCATGTGCAATCTAAAAATCTGCAAACCTTAGGATATTGCACTGGTTTTGTGTAGTTGTAGGTTCTCTTGGTCAAGAAAAACTCAGTTTAGGGAGTTTGTCTACTATAGCAGCCTCCATGATCATTGTTCATTCATAGTTTCAGATCCAAGAACCTTCTCTCTTCCCTTCCCTTTTTCCTTTTTTTTAATAAGTAACCTTAGGCAAGGTTCATTGCACATTATAAAGCCAAATCACAATATCTGGTGCCAATCTCATCTCCTCTGGTTGTTAATTATCTCAGCCAAATATGTCAGCCATCCTTCTCTCAGTCTGTCTTCATCTATTTTAACCTCTACAAAGCATTCATAATTTTCACATAACGTATAATCAATGCTACAGTGACCATATTCAGATCACTCTGTGCAGATTCCTGGATATAAACAAAAGATCAAAGACATCACATACACTTGATGTTCTGTCATTCAAAATTTCTACATATGCATTAATTTTTCAAAAAAAAATGGTGTGTAGATCTTCAAAAAATTCTCACAGAACTCACATGCTCATCCCAAACTTCTCAAAGCATAAGCCAAGTCCTCAAAACCATCACATTCTAAAGTAGTTACAAAAACTATGAAAACTAATCCACACAGGCAATGACACTTAGATGCTCGTCAAAGTAGAAACCTCTTGAAGTAACTCTTTGAAAATAATAGATGAACCTTCACTTTGAAACATCAACACCATAAACCTTATGAACAAGAATCTTTGAAGCACTTTGAACACTTGCATCAACTAAACACCATGACAACCATCATGAACTTTGATAAGTTTCTCCTTTGCATATGACACCATAGCTCCTCATAGATTCCTTTGCACCAATACTAACATCTTTGACATTAATGAAAAACACTACCACTACCATCACATCTAGCCCTTTGAAATTTGATGCTTTGTTTAATAGTATTTCAGAATTTGATCTCTTGGAATAGACAGCTAAAATGTATCCAAAGTCTAACAATGAGGATAAGGTAACAATTGAAGAAGCCATAGTTAAGTATATGGTAAAATTTAACACCGACTTGGATAAGATTGAGGATCAATTGCCTATTGACTTGTAAAATTTCTTAATGACAAGAAGGAAACAAGCTATTGAAGAAGATGTGAAGATAAAAGAATTTTCCTTGGAGAAGACTAGCTCTTCTCTTAATGTTGAGGACAAACAAAAATTGTGTGAGTGAAAAATGTATCAATGTAAATGAAATTCAAATACATATTAATAAAAAATTAAATCAAGAAAGATGAAAAAGAAATAGAATAATGCAAACCATGACTGCAACTTCCTCGAAATCGTCTTATCTTCCTCTAACTTCAGAGTTTTGTTGTTTCGAATGGCTCTTATATCAGAAAATCAAGGTCAACATAAGGACAGCTAAAGAACGAGATTTTAAAATGCATAATATGTTAAATGCAAAAGCTATGCTAAGATGAAAGTATGGTTGTGATGCTAAAAGGTTGTGGTTGCATAAGCTGATCACATGAATGTTCGAGCATTTTCATATGTATGCGTAGGTAACCAAAGCTTGGATTTGCATCTGTATTTATAGAGTTTTTGAGAGGATTCAATTGGCTGATTCGATTAACGGCCCAGATTAAGCTTGTTCAAATGGACGGCGGAAGATTTTCGAAAGTGGAGAGGGAGATAGAAGGTTTCCTTTTCTTCGATTTTCGTCATTCAGAGCCAAAAGGAAATTTTTGTTTTGAAGAATGAGTTGAAATGAATTTTATAATTAAATAAAATAAACTTATTTAATTATATGTGAAGATGGATTTAGAAGGTTGCATAATTAAATAAGCAATACTTAATTATGTTTTTAGAAATGAAATTAGGGTGAGGAAAAATATTAAATTAAATATTTAATATTTAATTTGAGGATGAAGAGAATATTCCATTATTTGAATATTCAAAATATTCAAACTTTAGAAAATATTCAAACTTTAGAACAATATGATAATTAAATATAAATAAATTATAAAAATTTATTTAATTTAATCAAGCGGAAGATGGAAGGTGAGATGAAGAGGATATTCCATTATTTGAATATTCAAATAATCAAACTTTAGAATAATATGATAATTAAATATAAATAAATTATAAAAATTTATTTAATTTAAGTAAGAGGAATATGGAGATGTAAATAATTAAATAAAATTATTTATTTAATTAAGGTAGAAGAATTAGAAAATGAACAATATAAATAAATAATTAAATTTATTTATATGTAGATGACTTTAGGGGAATTAATTAAATAAATCATATTTAATTAATTAACAAGCTTAATCATGACCATTTTTAGACGTATACATTTTGCCTCTCTTTGAAGTGATGTGTGAAACGTATTGCTTCAAAGAAAAATAAGATTTTTGCCTCTAATATGCTTTTAATATTTCTGCTAATGATGCCCCCTCGGGAGGTAAATCATGGATGAGAGAGAGAGGGATTTAGCTCTCGACAGATGATGAAAAAGAATGTCCCATTTTGAAAATAAAGTCAAAAGGCAGCAAATTTACCCTTATTTGACCTTTAAAAGGTAGAAAAGTTGAAAAAGACAAGTCATTTGCACTTTTGACTTTGGTGAATATTGTAGCTCTGAGAGTGACATCGTGACATGGAGATTCCTTATCATCGCCACCGATTCGAGAGATCTCGCCAATACTAGAGGCCAGCAGCGTACGAACCACCGGTGAGTCGATCTATCCACCTATGCTTTCAATTTTTTTCGTTTTAATCAAAAATTTTCATTTTCCCGCGGATTCTAGGTTTAAAAATGACGTTTTAGCGCATTGAGACGATTTTGCACGCTTTCAAAAAAATTTCTGGTGCTTAGAGTAAAAACAGTAGTGCATATAGGATAATTTTGAAAATTTAGGAAAAAAACCAGTTGAGCACATCCCGTGAAAATTAACGCGCATTTAGGGAACGATAAAAATTTTAGGGGTAAGGCGCATATAGGAAAAATAGTCGCGCATCTAGGGAAAATGCGCATTAGGCAAAAACAGTGGCGCTTAGGTTGATTAAAGTAGCGCATTTAGGAAAACGTGCATAGAAGGCCTGTTTGAGCGCATCCAGTGAAAACAACGACGCATACGAGTTTTAGTGCATCCCGTGAAAAGAACAGCGCATATGGGTTTTAGTGCATAGAGTTCAAAGAGTAGCACATATGGTAAAAATAGGCAGAATTGAAAATTGGATGATAGTAATGTGAAAATGATGATGAATATTGCTTCCTTAGTCAATAGATAAGTAAATTGTTGTGTCATCATGTTGATATTGATAGAAATGATAGAATAATCGAATGATTGATTGATAACGTTGCTTCCTAGAGTAGAAAACAAAGAGTAATTGCTTGATAACTTTGCTTCAAAAATAAAGAGTAGATTGAACTGATAACTTTGCTTTCCATGAATGAAAAAAAAAGAGTAAATGATTGATATGACTTCTGATAAATTTGCTTTCTGTGATAGAAAATAAATAGTAAGTGATGGTAGAACAAATTTGATATGATATCCAGCTAGATAGGTTGTGTATTGGTTTCTTTGATAGGATTGATTGTTTGATATGGGTCATTGATTTGATGCATTGATATGAGTCATTGATATAGGTCACTTGATATAGATATGAGTCTAATTGATTTTGATTGATTGAGATTGAATGATTTGTATGATTCTGATGAATTATCCTTGTGATGAAAATAGGAGGTTTTCAAAAACCTCCAAATTAGAGAGCGACACTTAGTAGGATGGGATAGGATACCTGAGTTGACACCTGTTGACATAGCGTTGATAGATACCTGTGGTTTGAGATCCTTGTTGGCGATGCTGCCGATTCGGGTCAACAAAGGATTTTTGACAACACTTGCAGAGCGATGGCACTCAGAGCACAACACCTTTCATATGCCGATTGGTGAGGTGACAGTGACTCCCGATGATATATATAGGATACTAGGTATCCCAGTGGTTTGTGCCCTTGTGTATTACGATCACAAGGAGCTTGGGGGTACAGATGCCTTGAGGAGAGTGTATGGTGATGCTCATATAGTCGGGTACTGGGTACCATGGGCTGATTTTCGAGGATATCCAGCCTTGCTGGCAGTTTTGGGTGCATTTATTGGAGGTCTCCTTTGTCCGAATCACCGAGAAAAGGGATTATCAGTGGAATGGGGCAGGATTTTGGAGTAGATGTTGCTATAGTCGTGGAGATATGCCTAGGGTAGCTGCATGAGCGTATCTTTATCATGATTTGCATCAGGTAGTATACAGAGGTTCCTCCAGTTTGTTGTGTGGTGTGACACTACTGCAGATCTAGGCATGGGAGCATTTTGCTGTTACGAGACCGACGTGCCCTAGGGTTAGGCCACTAGGTAGGCCTTATATATGTATGCGATGTTCCTTACCCAGCCTAAGCTGGGCAAGGTAGATTACTGGCGATGACTGCTAGATGATATGGATACAGTTGTATGGCGACCATATCTTGATTGTGAGCCATGGGATACGGATGATATAGAGATGCCATTTGTATGCATTCTTTGGTTCCTGATAGGGAGGACTCCCTTCATTCTTGAGAGGTTTCTGGAATTGTGGGTACAGAGGCAGTTTGGATTCATGTAGGGGATGCCACAGGGGGTTGCACACTACGCCCGAAGCAGAGATGAGGCCGGATGGGGGTCATGTATTTCCTACCAAATAGCGTATTCAGAGTTTCAGTCATTAGCGCCTGAGGGATGGGATGATAGGCGGGACATTATTGATGCAGGCATGTCAGATGAGTACTCGCTATATTTCCATACACATCCCTTTCCACGATTTACCAATCCTAACGAGCCTGCACCCATTCTGGTAGCACCACAGCCAAGGGCAGTGAGACAGGAGGATGTGGCCAGCGGTGAGCAGGAAACTATTGGAGGAGAGGAGGTGGAGAGCGGAGATGAGGAGGAGAGTTTAGATGATGATGACAGAGATGATGGTGGGGAGGAGGGACAGGTGCTTGGGAGGTCGAGGCTGGATATTTTGAGAGGTGTCCAGATCATGCGGCGACCAAGGAAAGGGATTGGGTGACAGACAGTGATTCGGATGGCATCCTCATCTCAACAGGGGCAGATAGCCACACTTCAAGCCCAAGTGCAGACATTACAGGGGCAACAGGGATAGTTACAGAGTCAGCTGGTGCAGGCACAGGCATTTATCGTACAGCTATAGGCACAGCTGGCACAGGCATAGGCACAGGCACAGGCACATGCACAGGCACCTACCCCAGACCCATAGTTAGCCTAGGTGATCACAGAGAGAGATGCATTCAGACGGAGGGCAGTAGAGGCAGAGGGCATGGCTTAGAGGCTGATGAGCACCATAGAGAGTGCGTCACTGCGGGATGCCATTGCAGAGGGCATGGAGATGGCACGAGAGGCTGAGTATTACAGAGTCAGATATGAGGAGTTGTGTCTTCTAGAGTGCAGAGAGCCATTTCCTCGGTCGCGTAGCAGGACGAGGAGTAGATGGCGGACACATACACAGAGCATGGGAGTGACTGGGCCTTGGTGAGATCCAGACGCAGGTACTAGTGGTAAGCCACCTCTGTCTAGACCAGCTCCATCAGGGGCATCGACCAGTTAGCAGATGTAGTGCACATATGTGTATCTTTTTTGGAGCATGTATACTAATTTTTTATCATATTTGATGTATTTTTCTTTGGACATGTTTAGTTTCATTGGACATTTGGACATTTGTATCATTTTTTATGAGCGATGATATGCAGTGGTGATAATTATTTTTTTGATGATGTGATGTGTATTTATGATATGATTTATGTGATATGCATCATGATTTGTTGATTATGTGATGCAGTTATTTCTATGTGTTTATGGATGTTGGTATGCATTTGAATGATTTGATGACTAACATGATATGTAGGATGATTTGATTATGATGTTTTTATTATGATGATGATGATTTGATAATGTGTATGAATGATGTCATGCATGTGGATGATTTATGATGTGTATATAGAAATGTATGTATGGAATGTTTATTTTTGGATTTTTCAATGCAGATAAAAGATGATAAAAAAATGAATGTTGTGTTCCTAATATGCATTATGAATTTGTATGATAAAATGACATGATGTGATGTAAAATGATATGAGTAAAAATGATATGTGATGAAATATAATGATGTGTAATTTAAATAAATGGATGAATGAATAATAATGGATCTATAATGATGAATGAAATGATATGAAAGTGAAAATAATATAACTGATAATGATAATAAAATGATGAGATGATGATGATCATGAAATAAAATGATAATGATGTGGTAAATAATGATAATGAAACAAGGAAATGATAATGATAATGAAATGATGAGATGATAATGAAACTAATGTGAATGATAATGAATGATCAAAATGAAATGACTATAATATGATGATGATGAGATGATAGTAATATAAATGATAATGATAATGAGAATGAAATGAAAATAATATGATACGATGATGATGAAATAATATAAATGATAATGATAATGAAAATGAATATAATATGATAATGGTAATACGATGATGATGAAATGATATAAATGATAAGAGAATGAAATGATAATGATAATGGTAAAGAAATGATGAAATGATAATTGTAAAGAAGTGTTAAAATGATAATGGTAAATGAAATGTTAAAATGATAATGGTAAATGAAATGTTAAATGGTATGAAATGATGTGTAAAATGATAATGATAATGAGACGATAACGGATGGATATTGATATGAAATGAAAATGATAAATGATGTGGAATGGAATGTTAAATGATATGATAATAAGGAATGGATAATGATATGAAAATGAAGATGATAAATGATGTGGAATGGAATGAAATAAGAAGGAAAATGCAATGATAAGATGCTAATGTTAATGAAATGATGATGAAAATGATATGAAAATGATATGAAATGATGATGAAATGAGGAAATGATAATGATAAAATGTAAAACTAAAATAAATGATAATGTATATGAAACTAATATGAGATGATGAAGTGAAATGATGTGATAATGATAATGAAATTAATATGAAATGATAATGAAATGAGGAAATGATAATGATAATGAAATGAGAATGAAAATGCAATGATAAGATGATAATGTTAATGAAATGATGATGGAATGATAATGAAACAAATGTTTGCATTGTCCTCCACAAATAGTCCAAAGAAATACATGACAACCATTGGCCTTTCAAAAACTCTTGATGCAAATCCAATATGCAACTAATGACCTAAAATGAAATGCAACTAAATAAAACCGACCATTTTGTTGAGCGTTTTGGTGAGTCTGCTTAAATCATCATAGAGTGTTTGAAAATGTTGGAACTGTGTACAAGCATCAGAGGGGAAATTAGCACCAATGATGACCTGAGTACAACTTTCATGATTTTTGATATAGCAAGTGAACACAAGCATCTAAGTACAATTGAACCGAGATGACCTGAGTATTTTTGCATGAACAGAAAAAGACTAACCACCATCTGATGCAAATTTGGAACTGTCATCAATGATACACTTTGAAAATCATGTCTCGCGACATATTTGCAACAGATGAATGATTAACCTCAATACAACAGACAAAGAAAAATCATCCTCTTTCCTTGCCACTCTAGTTCAGTACATCATTGAGTGTGCTCCAGAGAAATGATATCAAAAATTAAACAACTATTATTCAAAAATGAAATACTATTATTCCAAACATTATTCAGATTAGAGATCATCCAGATATGAGTCATGGTAAGGTACGCAACTGAAAACTACTGTGATATGGATCAATGATTGGATGTTTTGGTTTGATTTGGTTGTTTTGTATTGTCTGATTGGTTTTGATGTCATTGTCTCACTGTTTTGGTAAACTTGAAAGTTGATTGCCCCCAGTATGCCCATGTTTGACCTTGGTATCGACACAACTTGCTGAAATGAATATGTACAATAATCGAGCCATGGTAAGACATTATCACTCAAGGTAGATGATGATAGCATGGTGTTGGTGTGGCCCTAAGATGATGAAAAAGATGCATGAAAAGGAAGGCTGAAAAAGTTAAGTGCAGAACATGAACTAATAGATGGAAAGCTTCAAATAGCATCTGTTTGCCAGATTTTCACTATTTGTTTTTATTGCATTTTTCATGTCAATAGACTGCCTATTGCTGGGTTTTCACCCTATAATGTTTTTTTTTTGTCTTTTTTTGGATTTCTTCAGGATTTTTTCTGATTTTTTTGGATTTCTTTAGGACTTTTTCTGATTTTTTTTATTTCTTAAGGACTTTTTTGATTTTTTGGATTTCTTGAGGACTTTTTCTGATTTTTGGATTTCTTTAGGACTTTTCTGATTTTTTGGATTTCTTCCGACTTTTTATTTATTTTTAGATTTCTTGAGGACTTTTCTGATTTTTTTTCTTGGGACTTTTAGATTTCTTGGGGACTTTTGATTTTTAGATTTCTTGGGACTTTTCTAATTTTTTAGATTTCTTCATGACTTTTTATTTTTGGATTTCTTGGGACTTTTTCTAATTTTTTGGATTTCTTGGGACTTTTTCTAATTTTTGGATTTCTTCAGGAATTTTTTTGATTTTTTTTTTTGGATTTCTTCAGGACTTTTTCTGATGATGATAACCGCTTTAGACATAATACTTTTTTAGGTGCATGCTGTTGATAGGTTCATCAAATAGGTCCCCTTCTGACATTAATAGCTTGTAGGCTCCCGAACCATAGACTGCGATAACCACATAAGGACCTAGCCAATTTGGTTCAAACTTTCCTTTCTTCTCTTTGTCTTGCTGATTGCGTGGGTTCTCCTTTAGAACAAGATCACCCACCTGAAAGGTACGTGGCTTTACATTGTGATTATAGTTGTGAGACATCATCTATTGATATGCTTTCAAATGATTAGCTGCTTTTTGTCTCTTTTCATCTAGGAGTTCTAGTTCTTAGAGTCGGGAGACTCTGTATTCATCATCTATTGTAAGACCTTTCAATGATACTCTAAGGGAGGGAATCTCAACTTCTAAAGGTAGTATGGCCTCCCCTCCATAGACAAGAGCAAATGGTGTTTCTCCTGTTGGTGTGCAGATATTGGTTCTGTAGGCCCATAGAGCGGGATTGAGTTGAACGTGCCAATCCTTCCCTGATTCATTCACAGTCTTTTTCAAAAAATTTAATATTATTTTATTTGAGGCCTCTGCTTGGCCATTCCCTTGTGGATAGTAAGGTGTTGAATATCTATGTTGAATGTGAAATCTCTCATAGAGTTCATCAACATCCTAATTTTTGAATGGACATCCATTATCTGTAATAATGGAGTTGGGAATGCCATACCGACAAATAATATAGTTGAGTATGAATGATGATATTTGTTTTCCGGTCATTTTAGTAAGAGAAACTGTCTCAATCCACTTGGTAAAATACTTTGTAGCTGTGATGATGAACTTATGTCTGTTTGATGAAGAAGGATGAATCTTTCCCACTAGATCTAACCCCCATTGAGAAAATGGCCAGGTTGGTGTGAATGGTTGAAGTTCCTGTGTAGGAGCATGAATGAGATCCCCATGAATCTGACATTTTGAACATGTTTTCACAAAAGTGAATGATTCCCTCTCCATTGTAGGCCAGTAGTAACCCATTCTAATCAATTTCTTGGATAAGGTCAGTCCACTCGAATGAGTACCACAGATGCCACCATGAACTTCTTGTAAAGCTTTGTCAGATTCTTCATGTTCAAGACATTGGAGTAAAGTACCATCAAGACCACGGTGATAAAGGGTGTCAGCGATAAGAGTGTAGCGAGCGGATTGGCAGATGAAATTGCGTTTTTGGTTACGGGATAAGTCAGGTGGTAAGATATCATCTTTGAGATAGGCATAAATTTTTTCGTACCAAGGCAAATCGGATCCTACTAAGTGGCAAATGATTTGGATTTCAGGTGTATCATAAGCAAGTGTAAATGATTGTTCCACTAGAAATCCATAACGATTCTGAGTTTCTAGGAGCTGTAACAATGATGCGATCATAGCCATGGCGTCAGCTGCTTTATTATCAAGCCTTGGAATTTGTGTGAATTTTATGTCCACAAAATATTTCTTGAAGTCATCAACCATCTTTTTATATGGTAATAGTTTCTCATCTTTGGTTTGATATTCATCATTGATCTGATAAATGACCAGCTGTGAGTCACCATACACCTGTAATTCTGTAATTCTCCATTCCAGTGTTATTTTAAGTCTAGTGATCAATACTTCATATTCGGCTATGTTGTTGGTGCATGGAAACATCATCTTATATGATCGAGGAATGGTATGTCCTTGAGGGGTGATGAAAAGTATGTCTACCCCCGATCCATGTTGAATGAAAGAACCATCAAAATATAAGGACCATGGTTGTTTAGATTCTGCAGTGAAGACATCAGCATCTGGAAATTCAATGTGTAAGGGATGATCTGCTTGTAGTGGTGCTTCAACTAATTGATCAGTGATAACTTTTCCTTTGATTGCCTTGTGATCAACATAATGAATGTCAAACTCACTCAGAATCATTACCCATTTTGCTAACCTTCCTATCAATGATGCTTTGCTTAACAAATACTTAAGTGGGTCAATCTTTGAAACTAGATTGGTTGTATGAGTCAACATGTAATGCCAAAACTTAAACTACTACCATACAAGCCTTTTCAATAGAAGTGTAGTTGAGCTCATGACTTGTTAGTGTTCTGCTGATGTAGTAGATTGCACGTTCCTTTCCTGTAGAGTCTTCTTGCGCTAGCAGTGCCCCCAGAGATGTTTCAGTTACGACAATGTATAAGATCAAGGGTTTGTCTGGGTTTGGTGGTATGAGAACTGGTGGAGTCATTAAGTATTGTTTGATTTGTTGAAATGCCAATTCACATTTGTCATCCCATTTGAAAGGAACATTCTTATGCAGTAGATGTGTGAAAGGTAAAATTTTGTCGGCCAATTGTGTAATGAACCTTCGTATAGATTGAAGTCATCCTTGCAATGATCTCAACTAACTGATCTTCTTTGGTGGAGGCATTTCCATAATTTCCTGTATTTTTTCTGGATCTACTTCAATTCCTTTTTCTAAAACAATGTACCCCAAGAGTTTTCTAGATTTGACCCCAAAAACACATTTCTTAGGGTTGAGACGAACTTTGAATTTCTCTAATCTTGCAAATATTTTGGATAATATTTCAAGATGTCCTCTAGTGTATGATTTTTCCAATATGTCATCTACATAATCTTCCATGAAGATATGTATCATGTAATGAAAAATTGTAGTCATGGCTCTTTGGTAGGTAGCCCCAGTATTCTTTAGACTGAAAGGCATGACGTTCCAACAATAAGTTCCCCATGGACATGTGAAAGTTGTTTTCTCCTAGTCTTCAGGTGCAATCTTGATTTGGTTGTAGCTAGAAAAACCATCCATTAATGAATACATGGCATGGCCAGCTGTGAGATCAACTATGGTGTCGATGTTTGGTAGTGGGAAGTCATCCTTAGGGCATGCTTTATTAAGATTTCTGAAATATGTGCATATTCTCATAGTTTTATCTGGCTTGGATACAGGTACAATATTGGAGATCCATTCTGCATATTCGATTGGTCTTATGAAGCCCAAATCAAGAAGTTTTCTCAATTCTTCCTTAACCAATAATGCAACATGAGGGTGCATCTTTCTGAGTTTTTGTTTTACCGGCTTGGCCCCTGGTTTGATAGATAAGTGATGCATGATAAGATCAGGATCAAGACCAGGCATGTCAGCGTAAGACCATGCAAAATTGACTTGATTTGTTTTCAGGAATTCCATGAACTCTGGTATTTCTTTCTCTGTCATTGATGTAGCTAACTGTAAAATTATTGGTTTATCAGAAGTCTCAAGATCGACAACATTTGTAGGCTCAATCAAAATAGGCGATCACTCATGGTAGTGCTCCAGGAGAGTGTCAAGATTCCCATCGTCTAGTGCCTTAAAGAGGTTTTCACCATCTGATACGCTCTTTATTTTATCTTTTGTTTGATCTAATACTACCAGATTCTGGTTTTCACCATTAGATCTTTCTTTTTTGTTTTTACTTTTGCAGCTAGAAGACTTGACACTCTCCTGATCAAAAACTCTATGTCAAAAATCGTTGGTGGAACAATCATTTGTATCATCTGTGGAAAGGAAGTTCACGATAGCTTCATCACTTGGAAACATAGGTATATCGATAGGTTCGGTTGAATCCCAATCAATGAGATCAGGATAAATTAAGGATAGTGGATCGTCAGGTTGTGTGAAATCGGCTATGGTTATAGTCATAACGGAGTGGTCCATAGGATCCGAGGTATGAGGTGGGTCAATGATGATAATGTTCTCATGATAGTCTTGTTCGTTTATATCTGACTCAATATCACTAGAATCATAGTCAATTTGTGGTTCAGATTCTTCCGGTTGGGACCCTGAACCTTGACCTTCCATTAGAGTTGGGGCATACTGGTGTATTACATCAACCTCTTTGTCCCTCTAGAACTCATCATTGTAAATGGTGTCCCATTCATATTCAACAAAGTCTGTGTCAGAATTGTTGTCCAAGAAGTTTGAACTATTGTAAAACATGCTTCTCGTGAATCCAAGCCTTCTTGCAATGCGAAGACAGTGCCATGTAGTTGTTTGGATGTTCTTTCTTCGGAGTGAGTATCATAACCCAATCCAGTTTTCTCTTTTGCGGCAAGTCCGCGAAGGTGAATAGGTTCAACTACTCCTTTCCTTTTTCTGATAGGACCTTTATCATAGCCCATCTTCTGCATGATTGAATACCCTTTTCCATATTTGTTTGTGGGTAATTTGACATTAAGGAGTGCTTCATCTTCATCTTTATAGAGCCAATTTAGAATTTTTGTATCCTCAGGATTTTCCATGAGGAATTTTTCTTTGATGAATTGTCCATTAAATTTTGTGGTTGGCTCTATTGGTGGTTGTTTTGATGTTGATGCTGCTGATATTTGATGTTCCCTGATAGACGGTTGTCCATGTGATCAAGGTGATGTAGGTAAATTGGTAAGACAAAGAGAGTATTCTCCAACTCCATGATCCTTGAATTTCATCTTTTTGTCAAAACTATTGGCCAATTGACTAATTTGTGTGTCAATCTTTAGAGAAGTCCTAGCATGAGCTTCTCGATTGTTAGGGACCAAAGTATCTTGACTGGTTTTTATGTTGGCACAAGTTTGACTATTGGAATTATCAGCTAGTATTGTGATTTCCTGTCCATCATAAGGAAACTTAAGACATTGATGATAGGTTGATGGGACAGCTTGCATTTCGTGGATCCAAGGGCGACCCAACAAGATGTTATATGCAAGATCACGGTCCAGTACTTGACAGAAAGTATTCTTTATAATAGGACCCACTTTGATTGGCAGCATGATTAGACCTTTGGATGCCCTTTCTTCATCATCATAAGCTTTTATGGTAATCTTTCTTTTGAAATCAATGGAGTCCTCAGAAAATCCTAAGGCTTTAACCAACTTCATGGTACAGATGTTCAAACCAGCACCTCCATCTATTAGAACTCGTCTGATATGAAACTTGTGAATCATGACTTCTAAGAACAATGATGAATTATGGGGATGAGTTATGGAAACGTCATCTTTTTCAAAGAATGAAAGGAAAGTGGGTGAGGACAAGTGTCCTACCATGGCTTGAAATTGATTCACATCCAAGTCAGTGGATACATTAGTTTCAATGAGTGAGAATTTCCTTATGGGCTGGGGAAATCTTCAATAGTTCCAGAATAGAGATTTGAGCGGGGGTTTTCCGAAGTTGGTTGACCAAATCATATTGATGTTGAGGTGAAGGTTCAGTGGTTTTTGAAGAGGTGCCCTTTAAGACAACTTTATCTTGCGCTCTTGTTGTTGCGTTGACTTCTCTATATTCCACTTTCTTGTTGACTTTAATGACATTTACCCACTCGTCGTCTGCGTAGAGATGATTGATTATATGATCATCATTGATATGATTCACATTTTTTTTAGAAGACTCACCCTTTTGATAATTGGGCAAAGGGTTGCGAAATGCTTGGTGGTCTGCGTTGGATTGTTGATTTCCTTCTATTGTAATGATGTCATTGTCGATTAAGTCTTGAATGGCATTCTTCAAGGCTTGGCAGTTGTTTGTGCGATGACCTTTGCACCGATGATAATGACAATAGTATGCCTCATTCCATGATGGAGGCTTTACACTGGGTTCATAATTTTGTTGAGGTGGCAAAGTAATGACATTTTTTTCCATCAACTCTTTGAATGCGGATTCTAAAGATTGTCCCAATGAAGTGAAAGTTCTTCTATTCGAGAAGAATGAAAATCTTTGCGGATTTGTATTCAAGGTGTTCCCTAAGGAATTGTGATTGTTATTGGTTCCTTGGTAACCTTGGTTGTTGGAAGTCCCTTGGTTGGGAGTAGAGTGTTGATTTGTATTGTTCCTCAGGGGAGGAGGATTATTTGCAATCGATTTGACATTGTTGTTGCGAATGTTTGGAGTATTGAGGACAAATGGTTTGGTCGAGGCATGATTCGCATCAACAACACCATCATTCACCACATTTTTGTTGCGAGTCCAAAATTTGGACTTATCCTGATTATTGTGATGGTTGGATGAGCTAGGATTTTCTTTGTCATGCCTTATTATTCCTCTTTTGACCAAAGCATTTTCAATGGTTATGGCATCTTCAATCATTTTTTCAAAAGAAGGAGGACAATGTAAGTTGAAATGATAGCTCATTTCTGAGTTTAAACTATTAATGAATGTAACCATCTTTTCCTTTTCAGGAATAGGACGTGGATATCTGGCAAACATTCTTCTCCATCTTTGAAGAAATGTAATGAAAGATTCGCCAGGTTTTTGTGCAACTTTGCAAAGATCTATCATGGTGATCTGATGTTGTATGTTGTAAGTATATTGTGATATGAATAGGTTGATCAATTCTTCAAATGTCCTGATGGGTGGTGTAATCTTAGATAGCCATTCCATAGAGTGAACTCCAAGACTCCTAGGAAACAATCGCATCAAGTGTCTTCGTGAGTGAATTCCAATGTCATATTTTTGAATTCTCTAGCATGATCGATTGGATCCATTTTCCCATTATATCGATCAAATTTTGGCATTTCACAATGCTTGGGAAAAGGGATCATGTTAAGACTTCTATCAAAAGGATAAGGACAAATGTCCTCTAAAGTATATTTCTTTGTGGTTGTTCCCCCTTGTAATTCTTTAACTTGTCCCTGAAGTGCCTTGATTTGTTGGTTCAAAGCACTAAGATCAGAAAGGGGTGTTTCTTCAGGTTTGTTTTTCAAGTTTTCAGTATCAAAGTCTTGAGGCAATTTAGCCCCTTGTTCGGCTAGATAGCGAAAATATTTTTCTTTATCTCGCTACAAGATCTTTTCGATAGCTTTGTGAAATTTTGGATCTTGTTCAACCTCTCTAAGATGTTCCTCATCTTGTTCCTCATCACTATCTGTGGACATCAAAATCTGCATTTGGTTAGTTTAAAATACAACAACATTTCAACATCCATATGGAATAATAAGTCATGTTAATCATGCTATAAATAAAACAAGGGAAGCCAAATAAAAGCATACAAAAACATGACATTAAACCTATCCCATATTGGATTGGTGTCACATGTGCTAGTGACCCTTTCCCAATCCTTGACCAAAGCTCAAATTGATAAAATGCCAATGGAGATGATGGAGTGAAATGATGAACAAGATCAAATCTCAAAGAGAGTAACCTTGCATGAAATTGTGAAGATTCTGAAGCCATTTGCTTGAGGATGATGCACCTATTTAAGGATTTTCAAAATGCCAAGTGTTGAAGAGGGACCAATGTGGGATCAAAAACAAGCCAATGAGTTGAGGACACTTGTCAAGTGGTGATTAGTTGATGCATGTGCAAGATTTGGGAAGAGTGCCCATGAGAGGGGAAAATTTGAATTCAAATTTTGCCATAAATGCTGAGAGGGGGACAAGGAAAAACAACAATAAATGCCATGTTTGACTTGTCATGTTGAGAAAATGAGTTTTAATAAATCAATAAAATTGATTTATTGTGCAAGTGGCTAGGTCTAGATAATGCAAGTGGGATGTGATTAGTATTAGATTAGGATTAGATGATGATCATGCTGATTAATGCTGATTAGATGATTTGACTTTTAGGACTTAAAATACTTGATTTATTTAAATCAGAAAATGGTGGAATATGATTTAAGATTTGATTGACATAAAGTCCTGATTTATTTAATTAAGTGAATGATGCAAGATGAAGGTTGAATGATAAGATTTATTTGATAAATGAATGGATGAAAATGCTCTTGATTAATTGATGAATGGTCCTAATGTGACATCTAATTTGACTGAATTCGATCGAATGCATAATGTAAAATTTGCATGTCTACATTTTGCCCCTCTTTGAAGCAATGTACTTGTTGCGTTGGTTCAAAGAATAACTTGCCGCAATCAAAATTTAAAAATTTTCTGATTTTTCAGATGCCCCAGCGGAAAGAAGTACACTGGTACATTGCCCCCTCGAGAGATCGAGCGAAAAGATTCGATTAGAGGGTCGATCTCGCGATAAAGAGGTTCAAAATGGGTGATTATGGATGACAATGCAAATGAGATGATTTTAAGATGCTTAGAATAACAAATCTATAATATCCTAAACAACTTAAATGATGATATGATATGAGATGGATGAGATTGATGATGTGATATGCTGTGATTATGCAACGGATGATTTATGATATGCTTAGACTAACAGATCTATATTATGATGATGATATGCATGTGAGATGATATGCAAAATCTTGATGTTTCCTATTATGTATGATATGAATGATATATGATATCTTGTTGTTTATGAATGCAAGATGGATGCATGATGGATGCATAAGCGGATGCATATTGATGTTAGTCTTGAGAGATAGGATGATATTAAGAGGATCAACAAGTCCATGATTGGTGAGACTTTTATTAGAGATGATGATGATGGATGATGATGATGATTTGCTTATCAAGGATTAGGTTTTCAAAGGGGTCCTTACTTTATTTTGATAACACGCTAAGTAGGATGCATCAAGTATGAAGGACCGGGATGGCGTTGTACTTGAGTGTGATGGACTTTGTCGACAAGCAGATAGATATTCTTGTTCACACTTGACATACGAAAACCTTGTTAGGGCGTACCTAACAAAGCAAGTAATAAGCCAAGTTATATTACAAGGCGTCCAACAATACAAAGCCCGAGACAAAAGATAATGATCATTGCTATTCATATAAATCCTTAGATTTGGATATCATCGAAGGTCCTTGGGCGCAATACAGATAAAATCAAAGAAAAGTCAGTACACAAACAATTAATGTTCTTCATACCTCTAATAGGATGTGTTTTGATGGGATAAAATCCAGGTGATATCCATAAATGATGCCCATTAATAAGATGATATATCCTAGGACATGCTTTGTATAAGATGATGATGGTTTGATAAGTTGATTGATAGGCTAATGATATAAAGTTGACTGACATGTTTGCAACTGATCAAGAGTTTGATTTTGTGTTCAAGATTTGTTGTTTGCTTTTGATTTTACAATTGAAGCTTGCATTTGCTGACTGCTATGATTGTCTCTGTTTGTGTTGTCAAAGGATGAAGATGGCGATCAGTTTATTATGGATGATTGATTATTGCGGGTGAAAGCGAAATGAGGTGGATGGATTTTTTCAAATATTTGGATGTTTTTGACGTTTTGAAGTGTTTTGAGGCTGTTTTGGATTTTGATGTTTTTGGTGTTTTTGGGGTTTTAAGTTTACAAATGTTTTGATTTTTTGATTTTTGAATTTTTGGATTTTGTGTTTTTTTTGAATGTTTTGGATTACGATGTCTCGGGGGCTGATCGAAGATTAGCCTTGCCTACGTTTAAGCTCAGAGACGACGTAGTTCGGATTTCAATGTTTTTGATGTTTTCTGCTTTTTGAGTGTTTTTTTGGATTTTTGATATGTTTTGGATGTTTTTGGATTTTCTGATTTTATGATGTTTTTGGATTTTCACATGATTTTGATGATTTGGATATGGATATGTAATGATATCAGTGCTTTGTTTGGGATTTTGTTTGAAAACCAAGCTAAGTTTGAACGATCGAGTCGATGAATTGATGATGATGATAACATTGTTGAGGATATACAACAATGCAATGATTGGATTGATCAGGATTGATGAGGATAACATTGTTGAGGATGCACAACAATGCAAGGATGGATGGATTGATCGAGATTGATGATGGATAACATTGTTGAGGATGCACAACAATGCAAGGATGGATTGATTGATCCAGATTGATGAGGATAACATTGTTGAGGATACACGACAATGCAAGGATAGTGTTAAGCAACACAAGGATTGGGATGTTGATGGGAATGATGATGATAACATTGTTGAGGATGCACAACAATGCAAGGATAGTGTTAAGCAACACAATGATTGGGAAAGATATCCCAGGATGATGATGAGTTGATTAGATTTGATTGATTAAGATTGATGATGATAATCATTGTTGAGGATGCACAACAATGAAAGGATAGTGTTAAGCAACACAAGGATATCCTGATGATTTCTTGATTGGATTTTGATTGATCATGTTTGATGAAGCTTAGTGTCGAACAAAAGATGTTTGGATGATTTGATGTGATGTTTGACGTTCAACTTAGATGCAACTGATGTTGATTGTTCGAATTGATGTTCGATGAATGATGAAGATTGATATGGAATGCCTTCTTGTCAAAATATGCCATGGGCTAGTGATTTGGATTTTTGCTCATAAGTGGTTTGACCAATATTATTTCATGTTTTCCAATGTTCGGATCACCACATAAGTTGGAGGATATAGATCAAGATTTATTCTCGAAGCAAGATGTACATATCTGCCCCCAATGTCTAGCAATGTATGGAATGCAATGGATGGATGCTCGGATAAGTGTATGGATGGATGGATATGGTAAGCACGCAAAGTATGCCAAGGATTATCTTGCGATAAGATAAGGTGTTCGGATAATGAATGCTCATTTGGATAGTGCTTCAAAGCTCAAATAATGTTGCATAAGATAGGATCAATGAAAACAACCCATGTCAAGATGTTTTTCGTAAGCAAGCGTAAAGCGTGCCCCAAAATTGTATCAAGATCAAGATAACTAAGATGATGGATGCATATGGATGAAAATGGATTGGATCAATGGTTTATGGATGGATGGATTTATTATGGATAAGATGGATGGAATGCTCAATTTATTATGGATGGGATGAGATGCTTTCAACTGAACTGGCGCACGTAGATGCTCGATTCTACACACATATTTTGTTGCGAGTTTTCATCATTGTCTTGCCCAAAAGTGCCACCGTGATGGTTTCACTAGAAGGGCCGATTTTTATCTTTCTTGTTTCAATCCCTTTTTCTGATTTTTGGATTTTTTACTTTTGATTTTTTATTGTGCAAAGGCGCTGTTTACCCGGGCTTTTGCAGTAACCATTTTGAGGACTTTTTCTAATTTTTTTGGATTTTTGCTTTTTACTTTTTGTATTTTACGAAGATTCATCTTTGAACCACACAGTGGTGTTGGCGTAGGCAGCTTTTGTCATAATGTACCATCGATATCTGCTTGAAATTGCTTTGCTAAGATCGTGCACTTGAATGCAGCTTTTAGGATTGTGTTGATTTGCTTCATCGATGCGGGTTAACTTCTGTCTGCGTCGCGTACATCGTAAAGTGCCTTGAATCATATGATGAAGGGTGGGTTTATATGTCATGGTCAATGAGAATTGGATATCATGTTCGTGGAGACAGATGGGGTACATTTAGGGATAAAGAGATGGATTGGTTGTGATTTGGAACTGTGACTCCAAACTTGGGAAGATGAGCAATGATGGTGGATACGAAAGTGTCGTGGAATTAGGACCAACTGCTTGATATACTTTGTACGTCGCTTGAAAAGCCTGCTTTTGATTTTGCGGACATCTTTGATGGATACCTTTCCCTTTTTTATTTTGCCCCATAGTTTCTTTGACTGATGGAGTTTGATAGGGATGATCTTTCTTTGTATTCTTTGGTATCCATTTGTATTTGATTTGTCCATTATGCTTGTCAGCTTCTTTTGCTTTGATAACTTTCTTCATACTTTGATTCAAGTCTTTCTTTTGACGTTGGTCCCAATTCATGGATGGGGTGATGGGTGGATGAAGATACATGGCGTGGCTGGTTGTAGTATTGACACTAGCTTCATCATAAGGAGTCTTCGTGCTCCCTATGTTGATGTTTGCTTGAGATGAAGTTGCCCCCAGTATGGTGATAGTATCACCTTCATGCTTTGATTCTACTTGCTTTGAGATATTTTGTTCAGTAAACGTGCTTTGACAAATGATCATTGTTTCAATTTTTCGCTCTGCTAACTCTGGATTATCCTGTTCTTTCTGACTTGTTTCCTTGAGTGGATAATGTTCGATATCTTTATTCATGATGTCCTCAATCTGAACTTGGGACATGTTTGATCCTGATATTGACAACTCCATTTGATTGTAGGAGTTAAGAATCTGCTCTTTTTGTGTAACAAAATTTTGTTCTAAATGAAGATCATCTACGTGCCCATCTAAAGAAAGCATCTCATGGGTAGATGGAGGAGTATGGATATGATCATCTTGCATAGATAGGAGAGTGTCCATCAGATTATTGTAGTATCTTGAAGATACAAATTCTTGATCTTGATTAATTTCGAAGTTGCTTTTAACATGCTTTGGATCAAGTTCTTGACATGGGTCAGTTTCAAAGGATGGACTGCTTACAAATGGCTCTTGGATATCTTCATTATGCATGGGAAGTGGCTTAATATCTTCATGATTTTTGAGTGGACTTGGATCAGGTGTTGAGTTGAAGATTCCTTCAATATCGGCAATCATGAGGTCGAAGGATGTCAATATGTCTTGGAAAGGGCCATTGCTAGACCTTGGTGAAAGATTCTGATCATGCTTTGGCATAAATTCTTGAGATATGTCCTCTACCTCATTAGGTGATGTAGATACATTTTCAACATGATCACTGGTCGATGCCTCGTTGGATGAAGCGAAAATATCTTTATTGATGGATAGATTTTGAACATTGTTTTCAACAATTGCAATAGAGAGATTTCTAATGTCTTCAACCATAGGGTCAAATGATGTTGACATTTCTTGAATTGGATCATTGTTGGGTATTGTCGATGTATTTTGATCATGATTGAGAGGTGACTCTTGACATATATTCATTTGATCATTGGATGGAGTAGACACAACTTCAAGGTATTCAATGATGGAGTGATCTTGATCTTTGTTCTCAACAGTTGTTATCTTTTGTGTTTGTGCTCGTGTTGGTTGGGTAGCTTGAGAGGTTTGGGCAACTTGAGAGGATTTTTGCACTTGTTGAGCTTGTGTTGCTTGTTGCATGGCTAGATATTGTTGGTATCCTTCTAGCGCCATTTTGTGGACATCAAAATCTGCATTTGGTTAGTTTAAAATACAACAACATTTCAACATCCATATGGAATAATAAGTCATGTTAATCATGCTATAAATAAAACAAGGGAAGCCAAATAAAAGCATACAAAAACATGACATTAAACCTATCCCATATTGGATTGGTGTCACATGTGCTAGTGACCCTTTCCCAATACTTGACCAAAGCTCAAATTGATAAAATGCCAATGGAGAATGATGGGTGAAATGATGAACAAGATCAGTCTCAAAGAGGAAATGACAACATGAAATTATGGTGCGAAGCCACAACGAGGATGATGCACCCTGTTAAGGAGTTTTTCAAAAGTACAGTGTTGAAGAGGGACCGTGTGGGATCAAAACAAACCAATGGTTGAGACCTTGTCAAGTGGTGATTAGTTGATGCATGTGCAAGATTTGGGAAGAGTGCCCAAGAGGGAAAATTTGAATTCAAATTTGCCATAAATCTTCGAGAGGGACAAGGAAAAACAACAATAAATGTACTGTTTGACTTGTCATGTTGAGGAAAATGAGTGTTTTAATAAATCAATAAAATTGATTTATTGTGCAAGTGGCTAGGTCTAGATAATGCAAGTGGGATGTGATTAGTATTAGATTAGGATTAGATGATGATCATGCTGATTAATGCTGATTAGATGATTTGACTTTTAGGACTTAAAATACTTGATTTATTTAAATCAGAAAATGGTGGAATATGATTTAAGATTTGATTGACATAAAGTCCTGATTTATTTAATTAAGTGAATGATGCAAGATGAAGGTTGAATGATAAGATTTATTTGATAAATGAATGGATGAAAATGCTCTTGATTAATTGATGAATGGTCCTAATGTGACATCTAATTTGACTGAATTCGATCGAATGCATAATGTAAAATTTGCATGTCTACACTATCCACATGGATTTTATCTCTGTAGTTATGAAATGGATTTTCTTCTCTATGGTTCGTGTTGTTGTTGAAAAGTGGATTTTGATTTATGCTGAAAAGAGGATTACTGCTTTCTCCTTCTTCTTGAGTGGTTTGAATATGACTTTCTTTTTGGGTTGTATCCTTCAATTTATTCTGTTGAGATCTTGTGGAGATAGGCATATGATTTTGAAAATTTCCTCTAGACTTAGATCACGGTTTTCGACAAGTGCAATGGGAATGATATTTTGATCTAATAAGATGTGAAATCTTATGATATGATCAAGGATGCTCCTAACTTTGATTGTGGCTTCAATGATGAAGGATTTCAGAATCCTGTTGGGGAAGTTGAATAAAAAATTAGAAAGATTTTTTGAAAAATGCACTCTAAAAGATTTTGATCTTCGTTTTTAAAGAAATTCTCTCGAGATCTTTGAAGAATATGGCTGGGGTGTGAAGGATATTCAATAGCAGGTTGTGGTATGTTATCGAACTCAAGAGGCTGGTTATGATTATGTCGTTGTGATAGAGCTAATCTCTGATAATAAGCTCGGGAATCTAAGGGATCTACAACATACTCATCAGTGAATCCTCTAACAAAATCTTGGTATCTATGAAGAAATCCTCGGTAATGAAACAGGACGTGTCGGATTTTGTACAAGAATTTTCTCTTTTGCAATGTTTTCTTGTATCCTAATGGTTTCTTGGGTTTTCTGATCCTTTTGGACACCGATTTCTTGGGAAACTTTGTTGACTTCCAATCTCTAAGCATGGGAAAAGTATTGGGAATGTTATTGGACCAATGGTATGAAATTTTTTTGAGTGATTTCAATTGTCGTTCTTCATGTTCTTTTTGGATGATCTCTTCATTTGAATTAATGTGATGGAAGACACAACAAACATTTTTGAAAACGGTTGTTTTAAAGGCCCTACACTTACATGAAGTGTTTGATCAAGAAAATGTTTTTCAACAAATGTTTTCACAGGTTTTGTACATGACAGACAATTTAGACAAACTCACTCTTAAATGCTCGTGGAGTCATCTAATGATATTGTCCTCTTAGTAGCATGACTCACCGGCCGTATACTTGAGAAATTTTGTGTTTGTCTGGGCTGCGTGCTCGGAGTTATGGGAGTGGTTACCAGTCCCTAAAGCCAAGCAGTCCTTGGTAGTTATATGGTGAGTGTCTTGGGGGCAGATTCTTCCCTCCCCTTGCACTGTGATTATTAGAATGTTCGGAAACTGACTTCGGCTGGCCACTACACTAGGTTTGTAGTAAGGATTTCCGTTCGGTGTGGCAATAATAAACTCCCTCAGGAGATCTCCCAACCTTTAGAACAAAGGTTTTGGGGATGGTTATCTTGCAAACTACCAGAAAAAGAGGGTTTCCCAGTTGTTTTCAAATTTTATAATAGAGGCGAATAACTTTGGCTTTAACCCGGCCCGCCAGGTCATTCGGTAGGGTGGTACTTTTCCTACGACGTGCTCTCTAAGGATGTAATCAAAGTAGTAAAATTCATGGGTGAAAGGCAGATACGTATTGATCCCAACAGTTGAGGGGAGGCATAAACCCAACCTGGCCTGCGGACAAAGCAAAAAATGTTGTTTAAGAGCCCAAATCATAATGATCCTGTAATTTAAGTGAGAATGTTGCTTCACAAAAACAAGTTGTTCAATTTTAATTGCAAGATCATTGTTTGGTGACTATCCTAGATTGCTTCATTTTATCCAGATGTGGCTACCCTAGGATTGCTTCATTTTAAAATGAAAAAAAAAAAGAAAAAGAATTATGTCTGTGGAAGGCGTCATACTCAGAATTTTGTATTTTTGTTACAATCTATATGCGCCGGAACAGAAGCTATATGCACCGAAACAGAAGCTATATGTGCTGGAATAGAAGCTATATGTGTCAGAACAAAAGCTATATGTGTCAGAATAGAAACTATATGCGCCGGAACAGAAGCTATATGCGCCAAAACAGAAACTATATGCGCCGCAAGAAAGATTATATGTTCTTAAAACATTTATCGTGTGCCGAAGAAAAATCCTATATGCGCTTAAACAATTACTCTATGCGCCTAAACAGTCACTATATGTGCCTAAACAATCATGGTATGCGCTCTAAAATCCTACAAAACAAAAATTTAAAACCCCGTATGCGCCGCAGAAAATGTTGAATGCACCTAAACGCCAAATTTTTCCCGAAAGTTGATTCTAGAATGCGGAAACTGTCAACAGAAACTGTCAAAAAATGTTAAATTCATGGGTTTGATTGGTATACATTTTATCCGTAATAATTGAAAAATATGTCAATGTGATGGGGAACAAACTATTGTGAAACATTAAATCAAGAAACTGAAAAAGCGAATAATGCAAAACATGTTTGCCTTCTACGAATGTATCCTTCCTCCTTTGGAGTGTTTTGAAACATTTCGAATGGCTCTCAAATCAGCAAATCAAGCTCAACAAAAGGACAGCTAAAGAACGAGATTTTAAAATGCATAATATGCTAAATGAAAAAGCTATGCTAAGATGAAAGTATGGTTGTGATGCTAAAAGGTTGTGATTGCATAAGTTGATCGCATGAATGCTCGAGCGTTTTCGTATGTATGCATAGGTAACCAAAGCTTGGATTTGCATCGGTATTTATAGAGTTTTTGAGAGGATTCAATTAGCTAATTCGATTAACGACCTGGATTAAGCTTGTTCGAATGGATGACGGAAGATTTTTGAAAGTGGAGAGGGAGATAGAAGGTTTCCTTTTCTTCGATTTTCATCATTCAGAGCCGAAGGGAAATTTCTGTTTTGAAGAATGAGTTGAAATGAATTTTATAATTAAATTAAATAAACTTATTTAATTATATGTGAAGATGGATTTAGAAGGTTGCATAATTAAATAAGCAATACTTAATTATGTTTTTAGAAATGAAATTAGGGTGAGGAAAAATATTAAATTAAATATTTAATATTTAATTTGAGGATGAAGAGAATATTCCATTATTTGAATATTCAAAATATTCAAACTTTAGAACAATATGATAATCAAATATAAATAAATTATAAAAATTTATTTAATTTAATCAAGCGGAAGATGGAAGGTGAGATGAAGAGGATATTCCATTATTTGAATATTCAAATATTCAAACTTTAGAATAATATGATAATCATATATAAATAAATTATAAAAGTTGTTAATTTAATCAAGCGAAGATGGAAGGAGATGAAGGATATTTTAATTGTTTGAATATTCAAATATTCAACAGAATATTAAAAATAAATTATAAAAATTTATTTAATTTAAGTAAAGAAGATATGGAGATGTAAATAATTGAAATAAAATTATTTATTTTATTTGGTAGAAGGAATAGAAATGAACATTGTAAATAAATAATTAAATTTATTTATATGTAGATGACTTTAGGGGAATTAATTAAATAAATCATATTTAATTAATTAACAAGCTTAATCATGACCATTTTTAGACGTATATACAAATTTTCCAAACTTTACAACAAAAAATTCAGAACAAAAAAAAGAGTTAACACTCAGATGAGAAGACATAAAGAAGACAAGAAAACATGATGACAAATAACATCCCTCCATATGAAGAGATGTTTGATAAGCTTGGGTAGGAAGATGTGTTAACTAGTAACTCCCTGAGCCAAATGTGGAAAAAAAAAATTAGGAGAAGAGTGATGATATGCAGGATGCCATGGAGAAGGAGAAAGATCAAACAAAAAAAATATTCATCTAGATATGGAGAAAGATATGGAGAAAAAAGAAGAAGAAATCCCAGAGAAGTTTGAAATACAAAAGGAACAGTTTTTTCCTCCTCCGGATAGTGAGAAGTCTGTTGAAGGAGAAAATGATATAGAAGAATGCTTTGAAAGGAAAGAGAAGGAAAAGAGCAAAAAGGAAGAAGAAAGTGCTCAAATAGTTAGTGAATCCTCTGGAGCTTCTGGAGATTCATTCAAAAGTCTACTAGATATGCAGCTATAGTTCCAACTAGTGGTATTTGCACAATTATTAAAAATTCCCATGCAACAAGGACAAGCAAATATGGAAAAAATGTCTCCCATACATAAATTACAGCTTGGTGATTCCTTGCATGCCTCTGCAATGAAGGAGATACTCTAGACACACCAAAAGAGTGCAAAAATGTTTGATGAATAAGTAAAAGTGCTACAAGATAGTTTCCTCGAAGAAAATGTTGATAATTATGTGTTCAATGTGAGATAATTGAGGCTATTGCTTGATTCCCTTAAGAAATATTCTACTGGCTTAGAAGAAAATTTGGAAAAAGAAATGACAAAGAAGGTCAATGATAAGAGATTGACTGAAATATCTGATAAATGTAGTGTTGCACATCGTAACTTGCAAGTCAACTTAAAAGTTAAAAGATATTCAGAATTATGTGGAAGAAGCCGAAATAATGAAAAATGTGGGTTCTTTCTTTCACTTATAGGGTTTTGGACCTAAAACGAGACAGACCAATTTTTCAACCTTTCATTCAAGAACAAACCCTTGAGATTTCAATGCAAAGGAGATTGAAATCTCACAAAGGGAAGGTTTTAGGGATTGAATAATGTCTAATGAGGGGTTTACCACCAAGTGTAAACTTGGAAAAGGAAATGTTGGAAAACACAATGTGATATGCAAACAAATGCTAAATGACCTAGAAAGATGAACAAAATGCAATAGAAAACTATGAAACTGGAAATGTGCACCTAGGAAACTAAAGATGGTAGAATGGAGGTCTAGATCACTGGAAATTCTACTAGTGAAGTTGACTGGGACTCATACACTAGGCTAAGCTAATCAATCCAATTTTCTAGAAAATGCACTGGAGGAGGTTTAAGCCAAAAGGGTATCCTGAACTACAAAAATCATATTTAGGCCTGTACAATGGGACTCATTCGCCAATAGTGGAAAATCAGTCCACTTTTGCTTTTTTGGAAATTCTAAAGTGGATTATGTGCCTCTCGGTCTGCTTTTTTCTTCTTTACTAGTTTTTGGTTTTGAATCTACAAATTTCCACCTATAGACCCTCTCCAAGTTTCTCCTAGGTGTGATGGCAGCTTTAACAACTTTAAAAACTTGACAACCTTTCTCTACCTTCTCTTCTTGGAAAATATGCAACCTAGCCTTGCAAATCACACATAAGAAGTGGTAAAAATGTTATGGGGGTTAGTGAATAAGGGTTTTCCTTGGTCAAACCCCTTGTTGGTAATTAAACCTTGAAATAGAATGAAATATGGAAAGAGAATTATGAATGAACAAAGACAATATTGCAACTCACCAAACCCTTGTAATAAGATGTTGCAATCATGCAAATAATGGCTCCAATGGATGTATGCTTGATGTTGATTGATCTTGAATGCAATGCTCGCTTGAAACAAAAAAATCCTACACCATAATTTTTAGCTCTAAAACAACATGATGAAAGTAATCTTTGACATGATGAAAGACACTTGAAGAATGCTCTCAAATGCTTGATAATCTTCCCTTGAAATGCCTTGAATGCTCTTGTGAATTCTTAAATTCTCTTGTGAACTCTCTTGAATGCTAGGTATGAATACTTGAATGCTTGGGGTGAAAATGAGATAAAGAGCCTTATATTTATACTTAATTATGCAAGAATTCCTGAAATTACAACACTACAAGCCAACATCAAATCTAGGAGAATATAATCCCACCAAAAATTTCATTTAAATTTGAATTTTGGTCACACAGGACTTATTCGCCCAAGGTGGTGAATGAGTCCCATCACACATAATGTATGGGACCAAAAATAAAAAATTGTCTAGAAATGTGTGAAACCTACATTGAGGCAAAAAATACCTAGGTGGGACTCATATGCCCAAGGTGGTGAATGAATCCCAAACACTAAATCTGGGCCACACAAGCTAGGAAGACTTGAATTATTATTGGTTATTGATTGGTGTTGAGATTATCCTAGAAAAGATGCAATAAATGAGGCTTGTGGATGTAAAATAGGGCCAATTAAAGCATAAGAAAGCCAAATTATTAATGATAATCCTAGAGGAATGTGAAAGTGTGTCAAAAAACTTTACAACACTCCAAATAAGGCAAGATTAAGATTATTTATTATTAAAATTATGTTTATAATGCTTAGTTAATTGATAAAACCCTAGAAAAGTGTGAAAGTGTGTTACAACACTTCACAACACTTTTGCAAGGCACCATTAAAATCTATTAGTTCACAAGGGACCAAGACCTAATGTGAATGTGTTATCCACATTACAACACTAAATCAAGGCAACATTAAGCCAAAATCCATAAGGAGGACCCAAACAAGTGCAAAAAATGTCAAAGAATCATTTTTTGACACTACATTTAGCACCCACTTTAGTGAGAGGATGAACCTACTTCAAACTCACACTAAATTAGACAAACACGCACCAAGAGGGGTTCCAATGAATCAGTACTAGCAAGATGAGACAACAATAATAAAGAGGGGTGATCAAGCCCCCAAGATCAAGATCCCATGGAAAACTAAACATAAGCACAAAGGAACGCACATGAAAATGATATAAAGAACAATGATAAGGCCAATCATACATTTCCAAAGACAAAAAAGAGAAAAGAAAATAAATAAAAGAATCAGATCAAGATTCGACCATTTGTCCATCTCAATGTGGATCAGATCTAGGTTGTTTGTCCGAAAAATGTATACTCACTCTGAGGTGACAAAACTCCTAGTTGTTCGCCGGGTGAAAGTCCTAAAAGGTGAGAAACATACACTCATGGCTAGTATGTACTCACACACATGCAAGTGGCTATGGGGAAAGTCATGCCTCGAATTGGGCTTCCCGCTCAACCATACCAAAGTTATACCTCCTGATAACTTTAATAAGGTGCCACACAAAAATGATTTTCAAGCTTCATGAGACAAGCAAAAAATTCATATGCTTGGAGCTCATGAACAAACATGATGGCCCCATAGGCATCCAAGCTGTGTTATGCAGGGTGGCCATATAACAACAAATGCAAAATGCAAAAAACGCAAAGAATGTTCAAAGGAGTCTTGCTTAGTTAATGTGAGGTCTTTAACTTAGGGAACATTGTGCCTAATTTCTCAAGAGGACCAATCAAAGAATAGAAATTTAACTTAGGTGATGCGGTGTGTCGCATCAAGCCACTAAGAAGGAATGCAATATGCTAAGAGATCATGCTCTAAAGAAATTACACCCAATTTCATCCTGGCGGCAAACACATGTCAGTATGATATACAGAAAGAGTTTACTTGAGAACCAAGAAAAAGAAAAAATGCAAAAGAATAATGCTAATGTATGCCCCCACTTTAAAGAAATTGCTAAACACCATACTATGAGGAATTACTTTAAAGTAGCCAATGAAAATGCAAACAAGAAAGAAGACATGAGAGCCAACTTGGAAAGCCCTATTCCAAGTCATATGTTTCTGAGTAAACCTATGTCATGCAAGAGAAAAAGAAAAGGGAGGTATTTCCCCCAAAATGAAAACAACAAAAACATAATGGATCTATGGATTTTGGGTTAGTATGTGCTTTGTTGCAATTTTTTTAGAGAGCTTGGAATTGTCATCATCCCTTGAATACACATAGAACTGGAAGAATGACACAAATACAGCGAAAACAAAGAAAAATCTGTTGGATCAACATGGAAGAGACATAGGGTATCTCGGCGCCTTGTGTCATCCCAAAAGGAAAACATGAGACAAATGAAGAGAAAAGGTGAAAGAAAAAGGAAAAGATTTTGGGTCAACATGAATGAGACATGAATGTCTCAATTCCTTGTGTCATCCCCAAAAGGAAAACACACGAAAAAGATAAAGATAAAAAGTGAAAGCAATGCACGACATAGAGAAGAATGAAGGTACAAATAGAGGAATGTCACAAAGAGAGAACATCAAACAAAGCATCATGGGGTATCACATTATGCACATGCAATCACACAAAAGAAAAAGAAAAATAAAATGAAAATGCAAAAGACTAGTAAGGAAAATACGAGTCAACCTATGAGGAATTCATCTGCCTCCCAATCATGTTCAATGTATGCCAAGGGTAGGAAAATAGCCAAAGGGACAAGGGAAAGTACTAAACTAGGAGAAGCACCAGGTTCAACACTCTTTATAGGAGAGTTGTTGTTTAAGCTCATGGAAGAAGAAAAAACTGTGTTCAATTCTGTATGCACCTCTTTGTTGATTTTATAGGTCTCGCCATTGTCATCCAGGTTAACCACAATAGGAGGTTGAATGATAATGTCCATTGAAGAGTTAAACTCTTCTTGTGGTCTTTCTATTGGATCATTTTGTTTTGGTGGGGGAGGGAGGTCATAATGCATTGCTTCAATCAAGTTTGGATTTTGATTTTCTTTGTTTAATTATTCATCTAACTTGCAAGCAAGGGCACAACATCTTCGCCTACACTCTCTAGTACCATAGATCAAGTTGATCAACCATAGGTTGTTTTTCTTCCCTAAGGGGAGGAACAAAAGGAACCACAGGAGGTTGTTCAACCACTTTCTCTTTTTCTTTGTAAACTTTTTTTATTCAAGAAGGTGTTACGGGGTTGTTTTCATTGTCTCTTGGTCTTTTGGTCTATGTAGGTGAAGTTTTTGTTTTTGGTTGGTCTTGGTTGTTTTGTTCTTGTTTAGGTTGAAGCATGGTTTTGTATAGGATGGGAGGTTCGAATGGGGACATGTTTCAGAGAGATAGTTTTTCTATCTTATTTACCTTGAACTTTTGATAGGACAAGAAAAAGACGTCTTTCCTTGGCCTGATAGGTTCCATGGGCTCAGGCCAAAAGCCATCTAGTGAAAAGTTTCCTTTAGATGAAAAAGGGTTAAAGCTGCTATGGTGAATAGTGAATATCTCATTGTCAAAGGGAAACTTTAAGCATTTATGCACAATAAAAGGGACAACTTTTATGGACTAAAGCCATGGGTGGCCTAGCTTCACATGAAATTGGTCCAATTGCGGGATGATGGAGAATGCGACTTCTAATGTTTTTGGTCCTATTTGCAATGGTAGGGTGATTGATCCTATCAAAGGGCATGAAAATCCATTGTTTTTCTTAATCCATGCTTTCAGTCTATCATATTCATCTTGATAGAGTTCATGCAAAAGTAGGAATTCTTCGGTGATCACATTCTCTCCACAAGTAGGATCTATTAGTATCCCATTAGTGGGCTTGTCATAGATTCGGTTAGCTATGTAGAGAGGACCATCAAGAAAATGTTTAAGTGTGTCCTTAGAGGAGAAAGCAATGTCAAGAGGACTCTTAGGTTGGCCCTTACAAGGGATGACGTCTATCACCCCTATCATTTCATCCATAGGATTGATATTGATAGCATTATTTAAAACAAAAGCATTATTTTCATCATTTGTATCAACATTCATCACATCATTCTTTGTAGTTTCAATGGATTTCACAAATGAAATATTGTGTTTGGGCATTGGGTTGGTAAAAATTTACAAATTTTGGTTTGGAGAGGCAACAGACTTATTGCATTGATTCCTAACACCTCCAATGGATAGACGGCCAGAATTAATGAGGTCTTGCACCAGATGTTTAAGATGCTTGCAATGTTCTGTAACGTCCATTTTTTTGGTGATAGTGGAAATAAGCATTGGATTTAAAGTGTTAGGGTAAAGGCTTATTAGGGTCGAAGGTTTTTATGGGTGGCAAGGTAATCATTTGTTGTTCTAGCAGTTGGGACATTGTGTTGTGAAGGGTATTGGGTAAGGGAGTGAATTGTCTTTTTGGATTGCCATAACTAAAGGGAACCGAGGCTTTGACAACAACTATTTGGTTGTTGAGGGGGTTGAATTGAAGGAAACCTTCTTTTTTTTCTAAAAGGCTGGGGATTGTTTTAGTTTGCGGGCTCAAATCTCTCAATTCGGCTACAAGTGGATCCTGTATCTCGACTACTAACTAAATTTTGATAATCACGGAGGGTTGCACACAAATGTATGAAGTATGGGAATTTAATCATGGTCAACTTGTCTTGAATCTTACTTTGAAAATTTTCTATGAACATATTTTGAAGGTGTGGGTTAGGAACCTTGACATCAATTTGGGAATAAAGTGATTGATAGCGTGAGATAAAATCAGTTATCTTTTCATCTTCTTTTTTCTTACATCTCATCAAATCGGCCAAGGTCATCTTGGGATTCATATGCCCTTGGAAATGGTTTACAAATGCCTCAACAAGTTCATTGAAGGAACAAATTGAATTTTTTGGTAAGGAAGAGAACCATTCCAAGGCAGTATCTTTCAAGGATCTAGGAAAAAGCTTTGCCAAGAGTTTATCGTCAAGGACAAAGTCACTACATAAGGCAGTGCAGGCATTAACATGGTTAGAAGGATCTCCCTTCCCTCCATTTTTCTCAAATCTAGGCACCTCTATACCTTGTGGCATTGGTGTTTGCAATATCTTCAAGGATAATGGGTTGCTTTTGATGTAATATGTAGGTGGGCCATATTGCTTTTGGTTGATGGTGGAAATTTTCTTTTGAAGGAATGAAACAATTTGGAATAGTTGTGCTATGAATGCTTGTGCTATTGGATGGAAGTGAAAGTGGTGATGGAGTGTATGTGTTTGTAGGACAAGTGAATGGAATGCTTATAGGTGGTAAGGTAGGAGATATAACTTGCGATGCCACATAGGAACTAAGGATGCTAGTAGGAATACCCAAAGAAGGAATCACATTACGAACTTGTTACATTGTTGTTATGACTTGAGGATTGTTATAGGTAGGTATTGAGGCTATGGTTGTGGGATGAGGAATTTGAGTTCCTCCTTGGCTTGTAACATTTCTTGTGGGTAAAGGACAACTAGTGGTTGTAGGAAGATGCTTTCCAAAGATTTACACTATGTTTTTCATAAGCCCAAGGACATCTTCACTTTCAAGCATGCGATGAATGTTTTCTATTTTAGGAATTACAATTGTTGAAATGTTTTCAAGACTTATTTGATGTTGTAAGTTTACTAGGTCCTCATGAATGTGATTTATGTTTTCATGTGGGATGTTATCATTACTTGGTTCAACTTGAATTTTATTTCAAGGAAAAGAGTTGCTAGGAGTGTTATCCATTCCTTTTGTACTAGTGTCAATAATAGGAGTGGAAGCTCTAGATAACCCAAGATCCACAACAATTATGTAGTGCAGAAGCACCCATGCAAGATCATGCCTCCATGAGGAAAAATTAGGATTTTGATTTTGCATAGGTATTCTTATTTTGTAATAGGAAATAAAAAACCTCAATAAACATGTAATAGGTCTTAGGTGGTTACTTTAGGTTCATTTGGGCATAAAATGTAGAATTGCAAAATTTGACAAATTGTTGTCAATGCACAAATTGTAAAAATACAATAAAAAGAAAAATAGTGGAAGGTGAAGAGTTAGGAAGTTAGAAATTTGGTTTTAGGAATTGGAGATGTTTATTTAAGGCATGTAGAAGCCTCAAAAACTTTGAGGAAGGTTGGGGACAAAAGGTGTAGAAGAAATTCAATAAAAAAAATATAGTTATTATGTTATTTTTCTACAAATTCCTGATTGCAGGCCATTGTACGGCCATGAAAATTTATTGAAAACTCTCCTACTACATTTAATGTTTTATCCCCGTGAATATACTTTCTTTTAATTTTTGTTTCATCAAAATTCATTAAATTTTTCAAAAGATATGAGCATTTTATCAAAAATAGTGAAACCTTGATTTAGGGTAACAAGGAGCTTTTAAATTCGTGTTTCTCTTATATATATCAATGAAAGTACTTGTTATTT
>VDFB02069351.1:0-10155 GCA_007258455.2 Sequoia sempervirens
TGCCCCTAGACAAAGACAAAGACCAATTCCAAACCAAGGCAATAAGGACAAGGCATGATGGAGAAAGGCTAAGTGTTGAGGATGCATGCTAAGAAATAGGGATGCAAAGGCCTCAAGTAGCGCCTGTTTCCAGGTTTTCACCACTTGGAAGAATTTTTTTTTAGGACTTTTTATATATATATATATATTTTATTTTATTTTATTTTATTTTTTTTGAATGTTTTTGTATTTTTCATTTTTTTTGTATTTTTTCAGCATCATATTTGAATTTTTTTGGATTTTTTGACAATATATCAATTTATTTTGTTTTGTAATTTTTTCAGTATCATATATCAATTTTTTTGGAACTTTTTTTAGGGTCATAATTATATACAAAGGATGCCCCCAGACAGAACAGGCATCAAGGATAGAACTTCTTTAGGTGCAAAACATTGATAGGCTCGGTTGCTCCCCCCTCTTAAATTAGATAGTAGATAGGCACATTGCCAAAAGGCACATATGATGATGTAAGGGTCGAGCCAATTAAGGTTGAATTTTTCCTTCTGTTCGGTCTGTTGGTTCTTAGGATTCTCATGAGGACAAGATCTCCTACTTGGAATTCTCTAGGGTGAACCTTTTGTTGAAGGCTTTGGACATCCGCTTTTGATAGACCCTCATATGGTCAAATGATGCTTTACGCTTCTCATCAAGAAGTTCCAATTCTTGCAATCTCATGGTGTGATAGTCTTCATCTGTAACTAGACCTTTGAGAGAGACCCGAAGTGATGGAATCTCAACCTCTAAAGGTAACACTGCTTCAGCGCCGTATGTGAGGGCAAAAGGAGTAGCCCCAGTTGGAGTACGAATACTCATTCTATAGGCCCACAGGGCCGGATTGATCTGTAGGTGCCAGTCTCTACCATTCTCATGAACTGTTCTATGCAAAATCTTGAGAATGGTTTTGTTTGAAGCCTCTGCCTGACCATTTGCTTGTGGGAAGTAAATGGAGGACCAATGTTGCTTTATCTTGAATCTTTGGCAAAGTTCTTTAAGGTCCTTATTTTTGAACTGACCTCCATTGTCAGTGATGATCTCAGATGGCACTCCATATCGACAAATGATATGGTTTAAAATAAATAAAGACACTGTCTTGCTTGAGGCAATAGAAAGTGGAACAGCCTCTACCCATTTTGTGAAGTAGTCAGTAGCAGTGATAATGAACTTATGCCCACCTGATGAGTTGGGATGAATCTGCCCAACAAGGTCAAAGGCCCATCGTTGAAATGGCCAGTGAGATATAGAAGGAATTATCTCCCTACCTGGAGCATGTATCAGGTGTCCATGTTTCTGACATTTTTCACAAGACTTAGCAAATGCTACTGCATCTGTCTACATCATAGGCCAATAGTACCCTGCCCTAAGCAACCTTCTAGCCATGGAAAGACCATTAGAATGTCCTCCACATATACTTTCGTGGATGTCAGCTAGCGCTTGATCGGATTCCTCCTTTTCTAAGCACCTAAGAAGTGTTCCATCTAGACCCCTCCTATACAAATCACCAGAGATGAGGGAATGGCGAGAGGCGTTGCGGATAAGGTTTCTTCTTTCAGATCGGTTAAATGTATCGGGGATGATGCCATCATGAAGATATGAGTAAATAGCACCATAGTGGGAGGATTCATGATTGACAAGGGTACAAATGACATGGCTTTCGGGTGAGTCAAATATGGGATATCGTAGCTCTTCCACCAGGAATTCATATCTGGACTCATGTTCCTCTAACTGAAGAAGTGAAGCAAGGGTGGCCATAGCATCAGCTGCTTTGTTCTCAGCCCTAGGGATTTGTTGAAAGGTAACAAAAGTAAAATACTGCAACTTCTGTTTGACTGGTTTCACACCTGGAGCTATGGACAAATGATGCATAATGAGATTAGTGTCCAACCTTGGCATGTCTGAGTATGTCCATGCAAAGTTAATTTCTTTCTTTTGGAGGAACTCAGTATAGGCTTTCTTTTCTTCAGGTGATAAAGATTTAGCCAAGTGTACAATTTTTGGAACTTCCTCTGTGCCCAAATTAACAGCTTTTGTAGGTTCAACCAATACTAATGATCTGTCCTGGAAATATCTTGGGAGACTATCAAGTACCTCATTCGTAGGTGCCTCTGGGAGGTTTTCACCTTTAGATATGTCTTTTATTTTTACTTTTTTTGTTCTAACACCGCCACATAGTGGTTTTCGCCATCAGAACTCTTATTCTTTTTTTCTTTTCTTTTTATCTTGTGACTAAGGTATTTGATGTCAGGTTCTATCATACTGGTAGCCGGTTCACTGGTGGAAGAGACTACAGGTTCAATGGCATTTAGATAGCAGGTGATCTCATAGTCATTGTGAAATGTCAAGAGTTGAGGCTCTTGGTACCATTGAGACCAATCAATAAGGTTAGGGTGAACAAATTGGAGTTGATGGCCGGTTCAAGATTAGGATATAGGTGGTGTCATCTCACGGTGGCTGTAAATTGGAATCTGTCAGTTTCCCTCTAAAGTGTCTAAATCAGATTTTGTCCCTACAACAAGCGAAGAGATAGATCTACTAATGAAAATGTGACATGCCAGGTTGTCCTCTTCACAATCTAACACACTTATTTCGTCGGTTACATCGGGGTTGAGAACTATAAGCATGGACAACATCCATATCCACGTCAACTGTTGCATTTGAGAGTGAATCCCATTCAAACTCATGAGAGTCTATTTCTGAATTATTGTTGGAGCCTCGTGATGTAGAAGCCTCAAGATTTGGAAGAGGCTCTTCTCCTCTAGCAATTTTCTCAATCACAAAATTATCTAAATTATCACCATCCGTTGTAGCTGGGATGGAGACACTATCCATAGTCAATCTTGCATTCATATAGTCACTATCTATTGCAAATGAGATAGGAGGACTATCAATTATTAAATCTCTTGAATCTTCCCAAAGGAGATTTGTTGAAGGTACCCAATCATCTGTTATGTCTTGTTGATTTAGGGGTCAAATCCCTGGTACATAATGCAGTAGTCATCTTTACTATCCACCTACTCGAGGAAATGGGGCTAGTGCATTTATTGTTGTTCATAAAGCCTAGGCCAACCAGTTTCTTAGACTTACGTGCAAAAATATCATGATTGAGTGGTTCAGCTCTAGCATCTAACCTGTGACTAAGAGGGCCATATCCTGGATAAACCATCTTCTTGACAAAAGTATATCCTCTCCCATAGGACTTAGGAGAGGGGGAGAAATTTTCATTGTGCTGGTATTTCTCCTCTTTGTATATCCAATCTCGAACAACTACTTCCTCTTTTTCATCTTGTATTGATACTGAGGATTCAACAAACTTGTCAAATAGTGTCATTGCTGAAGATGATGGTTTCATCTCCTGTGAAGGCTTTCCATATGTCTTAGGGGAAACAGGCATCTTTGCAAAAGAGTCAAGTTGATACCCCCCCATGCCAAGGTCTACTGACTTAAATTTGTTTTGACAGTTTGCTAAAGTTGTTTCATAATCCTCTGCTGCTCGGTTAAGAGGGACATGAACATTAGCTGAGATTGAGTTAATTGATAAGGTGTTATCCCTTGGTATGCAAATTTTTGTTCCATTGTAGGGGAACCTAACACACTGGTGGTAGGTAGACGGCACTGCATGCATATCATGAATCCATGGTCTACCGAGTAAAATGTTGTATGCAAGGGGTCCAGTATCAACAATTTGAAACAAGATATATTTTTCAACTGGGCCAATCCTGACAGGAAGGACAGCCAACCCCTTAGAACTTCGTTCTGCCTCATCATAGGCCTTTATGGTGATCTTCTTTCTAGTGTCGATCACTTGCTCTGAATAGCCCAAAGTTTTTAACAAATTCAAAGTACAGATATTTAACCCAGCACCCCCATCAATCAACACGCGCCTGACACGAGTTTTATGAATCATGACTTCAATGTGAAGGGTAAGATTGTGTGGATGGCTTAGGGATTTGTCATCATCTTCAGAGAAAGAGAGGTAATGTGGGCTAGTAATGTGATTCACCATGCCTTGGAATTGGTCTATATCAATGTTGTTGGGGACATTTGTTGTGCGCAAAGCGTCCTCAAGGATCTGCTTATGTCTAGGGGACAACTCTAGAAGCTCTAAGATTGAGATCTGTGTTGGAGTTTTCTGTAACTGATCTACAAGATTGTAGTTTGGTTTGAGAGCAATGGCGGACTTTATAGTGACATTCTTGGATGCCACTTGCTTGGATTTTTTGGATGGACCTGAACTAGGCCCTCTGAGAATAATAGGGGCTTGACTCCTGGTAACAACATTAAGGGCTTGGGAAGATAACCTAGAATGAGAACCTTTCAGCACCACAACAGGTTGGTTGTCAAAATAGGGGGAGAGTCATAACCATGCGGGTCCTTACTCCTTATCATATTAACACTTGGCTCCACAACTTCAAGCATGTTTATCACATTTTCTACCGCTGTATAGGTGTAGTTGATTGCAGCTTTGCCATTCTGTGCTTTAGAGGTTTCCCCCTTGTCATAATTAGGAAAAGGTTCCTTAAAAGCCTTATGATCGGCATTGGTATTTAGGCCATCAACTTGAAGCTTTCCACTTTCTATAAAATCTTGGACGATATGTTTTAATTTCCAACAGTTTTCAACAGTATGGCCGGGGCCATTATGAAATTTACAGAATGCCTTGTCATCCCACCAATGTAGCTTAGGATCTGGAATGTGAAATTTTGCAAGATCCTAAGGATGTGCCAAGTTGTTAGCAATAAGAGTTTTGAGAATATCCTCATATGTGTCACCCAATTTGGTAAGAATTGTAAACCACGGTTTGGGCCTCCTGATATCTTGGTTTACTTTCTTGTTGTGGAGGTGCATTAAGCTTCATTGCTTGCACAACCTTAGTCAAATTAAGAACACTTTGATCTTGATTTGGGAAGAGATCACAACTCCATCATTGACTTAACTTGTTTGTTTTGTTCCAATTGTTGTTCTTCCCTTTATCCTTATTGTTGTGTTGACCATTGTTGGTATTATTGTTATATGCGGTCAAAATGCCAGCTGTTCTTTTTAGAACATCCTCAATCAGAATGCGGTTTCAATCATGGTATCAAGGAAGTGAAGACTATCTTTTTGATCTCATATCTCATTTCAGGAACCAAATTACTAACAAGTATGTCAATCTTTTCATCCTCATGGATCGTCCTAGGATACCGAGAGCATTGTATCCTCCACCTTTGCAAGAAGGTAACAAAGGGTTCCCCCTGATTTTGTTTCAAGTTGCATAGGTCCAACATAGTAACAGATCTTGACAGATTATATGTGAAGTGTTGAACGAATCTATGAACAAGTTCTCTAAAAGTATTGACAGGAGGAGTGATATTGGTAAACCATTCCATTGCTTGTCCTTTAAGACTCCTAGGGAACAACCTCATCAAATAGGAGTCATCCTAATGGAATTCAAAGCTCATAGTATAGAAATGACGCACATGGTCGTGTGGATCACCACTGCCATCATATTTATCGTATTGTGGGAATTCCACCCTCTTTGGAAAATCTTTCATACTCACACTCTTGTCAAATGGATTAGGAAAAATTGAGTCTAGTGAGAATGAGCTCTTAGGTTGCATCATTTTCTCCATCATTTGCTTCATTTGGTGGATTTCTTCCTCTTGAGAGGGATTTTGCTTTTGTATTTTGTTGTCCACATCAAAATTATAAGGGACTCTGGCACCCTTGTTGATTATACTTTCCAAGAACTTATCTTTGTTTTGTTCCAAATACCTCTCCACATACCATTGGAAGATAGGCTCTTCTTGTATTCGCATGAAGTCTTGAGTATCAAAGTCATAATGTGAGCTACCACCTCCATGTTGGGAACCAGGATGTACATGTTGGGAGTGTGGTCTTGAATTTCTGGGAGGAGTTTTCCTCCTATAGTGAGCATACTGAGAGGCCCTTCTTCCTCTAGGACTAGGAGATCTAGAAGGGGTCCTTGACCGCCTTCTACTTCTTGGTGTTCTGGAAGGGGTGGAGGGAGGAGAATTATGTCCACTATTAGCACCCCTTGTATTGTATTGTTTGTTTAATTGGTGGGCTAACTGCCTATCTTGCTCCTCTTGAGTGAGTTTCCTTTGTACTTCCAATAAAGCTTGGCTCTCTTCCTCAAGTTGTCTAAACTTTTCTTGCTTTGCAACTTGTTCATCTAGAAAGGCTTTCTTTTCGCGTTCAATTCTTTTGAGCCTATCACTTGTGAACCTTGAGGTATGTTGAAGTGGTGAGCTTGGTCTAGATTGTTTGAACAAGTCATTGGTATACATTGTATTGACATGAGCATCACGAGGTTCATTGTCTTGGTCTTCGTGTTGTGACCATTGTTCTTGGTGAGCTCATCTCTTATACCTTTCATCCCGTTGATGGGCATCCAAATATCTTGCATTAATGAGGGGTGAACCAGGTTGATCATCATGAGAAGAATTTCCAAATATCATGTTGTTTCTGTGTTGTTCATAGATAACATCAAGATTTTGATCCATGGCTTCCCTCTCCCACCGAGTGACAGTATAATTCATATCCATACCTGAGTGGGAAGGTGCTGAGGGGGTACTCAAGTCACTAAAATGGCTCTTTGGGTCAAAATAGGTTTCAGACTGACTCCTAGGTGACTGGTCAAATATTGGTTCCTTTTCCTTTCTCTTTTGACGAGTCTAAACTGGGGGTAGTTGGTTAAAGACTATCTGAGGTCGCTTTCCTTAGCTCACTTGATATCTTGTTGTGACTGACATGAAAGGGAGAGATCAGGTAAATAGACAATTCTAAGAAACATCAATACCAGACTAGGATAGTAAAAGTTTTCTCTTGTCCGAGAGAGATGGTGAAATAGAATTGTTGCAAATAGGTGCAAACCAACACTGCCACAGAGGTGCTCAATTCTTGGGTGAACACCCTAACACATATGGATCAGGAGGATGACTTACACAAAGTGTACTAAGTTTGAATTGTATGAAAATGGGTGGACAAGGAGACTACTAGCACTCTCCAAGTGTGCTATCAAAGAGTCTAAAAATTTATCTATTTGACAGGAACAATTCATAATTTTCCAATCTCAAGCAAAATCGCTTATGAGATCAAGGATCACTAATTCAAAAGGTCAAGGACACATAAACCCTAAATACAGAACAAGTCTCTAAAACTGGGACAAGTCACCCAATCGAAGAACTCAGTATTTCAGTTTGTTGTTTGTTTTCAAAGATCAAGCAAGTATATCAATAGATTTTGATCAAGCACATAGGTTTCAATCAGACAAGTTGTGATACAAAAAGTAGTCGATAACAGATCTATCAAGGACAAAGCAACTTGATAGTATTGGGGGAGTCTTGTTTGAAGATGTTTGGACAATGTTTAAGACTCAAAAAAAAACACATAGTTATCCCTACCAAAGAAAATGGTGAGAAGCCAAAACCTTTGCCCCATTGCTTATTCGCATACGTGCACCTCACACAGCCATGTCACCCCCTAGAGGGTGCCCGTGTTTTTGGTGTTTCTAAGGACTCAACAGTGTACGTTCAAAGTTTACCCTTGTAGCAGGGGTCAGTGTCGCAATCACCTCCAAACGTCTAGGTGTATGCCTATGATGGGAATCTATGTATGATCAACATACGGAGAGATTCTCCCCCCTCCTTGCACAAAGATTATGACTCCTTTCAGAGGTGAACCGGGTAGGCAACTAGCTAAGAGGTTTTTACTTGGCTTCCATTCATAATAACCTTCGGTGCCTCTGATACAGAGCTCGAGCCTCGCAGCCACACCAACACCTGAAAATCACACACCCCCGCAAGCAGGGCTCGGAGCGGCACCGCTCAGTGCAATAAATAGAGCTTTTCCATGATGATCATCCAAGTCATGGAAAAGAAGTTACTATGGTCTTGGATTCTTTAGACTCAACAAGACGTTCTTTATTATAGTGAGGTGGAATCACCGGCGATAGGTGTGTACTCACTTAGGTCGTTTCCAGAGGTTCAACTTCCGGCAGGCCCTCTAAAGGTGACACTAGACATGGCTCGGATTCGGGTTTCTAATTTTCTGATTCTTCCAAAAGGAGAAGAGCATACTTCTCTAGCCCGTCTCTTTACCCAAACATGCTAAACAACCTTAATCACCGAGCTAGTTTCACTTCACCAAATCCACACGCTTTTGGGTTTCTGATTCTCTCAATGAGAGAAGAGCATAATCCCCTGACGAGTGAAAGTGCTAAAGATTCACTACCTTGCTCCGCTCCCTAAGAGTTCGTCATATTAGTAAGATCATAAGGAGCCTGGATTTGTCTATGGTCATCACCTCCATGTAACAAAGAGCCAAATTCCCTACTCACTATCGAGCTCCTAAAATTTTAGCGAAGCCCTAATTAGACTATGTGAATTGAAAGCGAGGAAAATTAAACACAATATTTTTTTAATAAGATCTTTGACAAGCGTAAGTGTTTGTTTTCAAGTCTTTATCACGCATCCTGCAATCAAACCATTAGTGTGTTTCAAATTCTCTGACTGGCGTCCTGCAGAAACTGTTATGCTGTGAAAAAAGAATTTAGAAGAACCAGAATTAAAAAATCTAATTTAATCTAGTCAAAATTTAATCTAAAAAGAATTAGTTAACAAAACCAAAATTAAACTAAATTAATCTAATACTAAACTAAAAATTTAAAACAAACTAATCTAAATTAATAAAATTAAAAATCTAATCTAAATTAAAAAAAAAATCTAATCTAAATTAATAATTCTAATTTAAATTAATAAAGTTAAAAAATCTAAAGTAAAAAAATCTAATTTAAATTAACAAAGTTAAAGAATCTACTTTAAATTAACAAAGTTTAAAAAAATCTAATTTGAATTTTAGAGAGCTTAAAAAAAATCTAATTTAAAAATCTAAAATTAAAGAGACTAAAATAGAATAACTAAAAACTAAAACTAGAATTAAAGATTAAAACTAAAATCCAAAGATTAAAACTAAAGCTAAGGAGAATTAAAACTAAAAATTAAAACTAAATTAAAAACATGCATAAAAATCTTCAAATTTGATTTATGAAAAATCTGTTTATAATGAGTAGACAAAAACATAAACCCATAAATTTTTTGAAGCACAAAATAAAACCCAGAAATTGTTTTTTGATCCAGCAAGTAGAAGATGAAAAAATATTTTTTTTAAACCTTTAGCCAGGTGAAAAAAATGACGCGCGATGGTTTTTGTGCAGCTATTTTCTTCAGATCTGTGAAAGAAATAAAAAAACTGAAAGATACCTAGATCGGATTTCGACCCTGGCTACAAAACCCAGAAATTTTTTTTCCTAAAACTGAGTGGAAGCTAGATTTATGAAGCAAAACTAAAAATGTATAACTGGAAATATGTTATACTTCTGTGAATCCTTGCATGCAAGGATACTCAATAATGAGTCCTTGCAAATCAATTCACAGCTCTCTATCCGAGAAGAGCAGGGATTGATATTGTGGCCCTCAAATTAACCCAGTTACCCCTGCAAATACAGTCTCAGAACGAGAGATTCAAATAGGAGAAACAAGAATGCCAATCTCCATGAACCCTGTTCTTGCAATGCAACAATGAAAGCTAATCTAAATGACTGTAAAATGCAATAAACAAAACTAATTTATTGAAATGAAAATTGATCTACATGCAATGCCATAAATGAATTACTTTGCAAATTAATCTACTATGAAGATTAAGCTAAAATGTAATATTAAACTATATGCTCTAAAACTAAGATGCTTATAAAATCAAACTAATGTGTAATCTCAAACGATAAAACTCTAGAAAATTTGTAGCATAAGTCTGATGTAAAAATTAGTGATCTCTTTAAATGACAATGAGAGGGCTCATTTTATAGGCAAAAGTGGAATTGAAGGCAAATTCAGAAGCAATGTGGGATAAATAGAAAAATAGAAACAAATCTTGATTGGAATTCTTTTTTTTAGTTTATTTCCCTTTTAACTGATTTGTTTCCCTTTTTTTCATCACAGGATATTCTTGAGAGGATGTTTCATTTATTTTATTTTATTTAAGATGATAATATCTCTTTTAATAAAATAAAATAAGATTATGTAATTTAGAAATGAATATTAATAAAATAAAATAAAATAATTT
>VDFB02069352.1:0-35841 GCA_007258455.2 Sequoia sempervirens
GTCTTGATGTGATTGTATTGGTGAAGGGGACGGGATTACATCACTCACTTGTGAGGGTCGTGTGATTCCGCGATTTCTCTTTACAGTGTGACTGTTATTTTATTTTTATACATTTATGACATTTTTCTTGGTTGCAGGATTGCAAGTACAAGACATCATCTCCACCTGGCTTCACAGGTCTGAGCGTGTCCATATCCCAATGGTATTGTTCATTGAGAGATAGTAACAGGGTTCCCTTGTCAAACCACAACCCTATCATAGTGTGTCGTCAGTTTGTGTCTGGTTTATTATTGAGTCATGTCCTTTTTGATGTTTCGATAATTTATTATCGATGGGAATTATATGTGAAAATTAATATTTAAGTGGTTGTAAATGTTAATTTATGTATTTTAGATTAAAATTGTTATTTAATTTAATTTATTTTATTTTATTCAATTGGTAAGGTAATTTAATTTATTGAATAAATTTATCTTATTAAATGGATAAATTAATTAATAAAATTAAAGTTGTTGATTCAATAAAATAAATAATTAAAGTTGTTTTGTAAAGTGCATAGATTAAGTGATTTAAATTTATTTGAAAATTAAATTGTGTTTTAAATTATTTAAAAGCAAAAAATAATTTTGAATGCATAAGAGGTAATAACTATGGTGGTTGAAAGAGATATTTTAAAATTTTAACTAAGTGTTGAAAAATTAATGGGAGGATATTTTATTTTTTGGAGAAATTTGGGTTGTTAAAATGGAGAAAGATTTGGCTCTATAATTTGACATTTTTGGTTTGGAAGTGGAGATTTTGGAAGAGGTTCTGGAAGATTGGTTTTTGCAGGGAAGCTCAACTTCAAATTTTATTTCTTCAGACTTCAGAAAACAAGTTCTTTGTTGCTTTATTGTTTAGAAGTTTTGATTTTAAATTTTGAAAAGATTGCTGTGAATTTTTAAAAATCTCTGTAGAAAAATTGAGAAATTCTTAGATCTTTTGTAGGGAAAATAATTTAAACAATAGGAGATTCAAAATGAAAACAACAAAAGAAAGTAGAAAACCTCTGTAAGAATGAATGAAGATCCTCAGTTAAAATTCTAGAAAAGAGATTCTCTGTTAAATTCTTTGAAAATTGAAAACCCCTGTTTAAAACTGTAAATCCCCTTCTGTAGAATATTTTTGGTGAAAATCAGTCCTTCTGGACAATTGCTCTGATATATTTTACAAATATATATAAATATGGATCTACAGATTTGATTTACAATAAAAATTTTGATTGAATTTCTTTTTGGGAAATCGCCGTACGGCGAAGTTGGGTCCTTATAAAAAAATAATAATAATAAGGGGAAGGATGGGGCCCTGCCCCCACAGCCGCCCATGGGGAGGCCAGTGGGCAGCACCACTGCCTACCACGACATACCCCAAAGGGAGGCTACGTAGGCAACCAACTCCCCTTCATTTCCAGCGGACTATGTTTTTAAAATATATATAATATAAATATTATATATATATTATATAATATATAATATATATATAATATTTATAATATATATATTATATATTATATAAATATATATATATATAATGTGTTATTTTAAAAACTAAATATATATATATATATATATATATATATATATATATATATTATTTATATATGTTATATATATTTTTAATAATATATAATATGTATTAAATATATATGTGTGTGTGTGTGTTGATTTTATTTACATTATTTGTTGTTTTTTTAATCGAAATTAAATTTGTACGAAGATATTAATGCGAATATTATTTTTATATTTGGCGTATGCAAGTGCACATTTATTATTAATTTGTTTACAAAAGGATTAAGTTAGAAAAATTGACTTTTACTATTAGTTGAATTGAGAAAATTAAAGTTAATTTTATAGTGTTAGTTTCCTTTTAGTGCATGGAATTTATAAATTATTTTGAATGTTGTCATGCAAAATGTCATGGCTTTAATTGTATTTAAGGAAACCTAACATTAGATTTATTAGTTTTCCTATGATTGTCTTTAAAGGTTATATTTTTCCTTTTATTCTAGTTGTTGGGGCAATTGTGTTAGTTGTTGAGTAAGACTTCCAAATGTGTTTTCTTGAGATGATGTTGTGTCTCATGTGACTTTTATTATTTAACTTGGGTAGTGCACGGGATATGTTTCAGTTGGACGTGGTTATGTGAATAGGTTGTGTCGTATAATTATTGTTGAGTTGGTAATTATAGTTGGTTATGTGCACCTGGTTTACCCAATGATTAGTGGGATTAGTTCCTTAGGTTGTTAATAAGAGAGTGGCTTTTCATGGGGGTCCGACACACAAAGTGGTGTCTGGGTAACTCATGAGGAGTTAGATTAGTCAGTGATAACTTAATTAAATATGTTAGGGGAAAAGGGTAGTTTAAACACTTAAATTATTTAAAGTGTCTCGATCATGGACTCAAGGGCTAGTATAGACTTGGGATGAGACAAGAAGGCCTGGAATGGCAAGATCAGTATCTTGTCTCTATGAGAGATTATCGATTCCGCATTGGATTGCATGTGGGGCCGGGTTTCATAAGAGGTCACCAGGGTAACCCAAGATGGGGGTCAGAGCCTAGGAAGATTCTCTAGGGTAACCCATGCAACTTTGTGATGAAACTCCTCCTATGAAAACTGTCAGTCAGTTTGTTGTAATGTATAGTTGATCATTGTAATCTGGAAGCATTGTAACCATTTTGATAGTTTTGTACTTGTGTAGTTTAGTATTGTTTATTGCATGTGTCTAGAGGTTGTAGGTTTTACCTAGGAAGCTCTTTTACTATCTCCTAGCACAGGGGGTGGGCCTTCGGGTACCACTTGGTTGGGTGGAACATGCACCTTACACCGTTGGGTCCCCAATTCTTATTCGTGATGGTGGGTACTTCCTAATGGAGAACTCGTGTGTACCAGTGGATTTGTAATTCTTTCATGCTCTCACTTGTATTTGTTGAATACCTTGTAATTTGTAATACTCCTCAATTGTATTCGAGGAGAATCTTTGTAATTTGTAATTGTTACATATTTTTAACCTCAGCTCAAATCGAGGAGCTGGTTGACTGTTATTTAACATCTAAATGGAATTGCAATGTCATGTTCGAATGCGGTTTCGCATCATTATCATTATGCATTGAATATCAGTTATGCATTTTAGTGAAGTGGAGTTGCAGAGTGCCATTCAGAAGTTGCAGTTTTAAAAGAAAGACAGAATTGAGTACATGTGCAAAATAGCATTTCAGATGCTTTTATTCATTTCAAAAGAACTCATATTTTTACAAGGCTTCATTTGATTTCACAATCAGAATAGTATTACAACATTGCATAAAATGCATTTTCTTTTCAACTGAAAAGCAGAATTGAAATCAAAGATCCACACAAGTCATGGATGTAACTGTGACTGTGACAACACATTTCTAATAATACGTTGCACTACTGAAGATGTGAAAGGAAAAACACATAAGTGGCAACATAGTCATTATTGCCTGATTATCGATGCTTGATGTTGAATGGTGCACCTCGTCATCTCAAGCTTCATCGACCTGTAAGAGGAAAAGAGGGGTGTTAGTGGCTCCGACTATGATGTAACCTATATGATGCACTGACAATAGTACAACATACTATTAGCAATGCATTGAAACAATCAATCAAATGTAGTATGAAAGAAGTGAGCTGAAGGAGAAGTATCAACATCATAATCAGCATGTTCTATTTTTCATCATACACTGTTTGTTTCCTTGTGCAAGTACAGGTAAAGTCATGAAGCTGAACATTATTCGAAGACCAAGCATGTGGAGTAAAACGGGCTCCCACAAGGGTAGAGCCCGGCATGCTGCCCTATGCATTAAATGGGTTGTTTTTGAAAGATATTTCATCATATGCATCAAACAAAATGAAATACAACTGAAAGAGTAAAACAGAGTTATCCATCAAGTAACGGAACCAACTGTGCATTCATAACGATCAACATTTCTTTCTGAAGGCTACAGGTGAGCTGTGAGTTTAGTTCACTTAAAGAATTTAACATAATGCATTTGCATCAGAAATTGCTAAATTACTTCATTTTTTTTGTTGATTATAATCATATGTCATGTGAGTTTCAATTCATTATTTCTCTTTTGGATAGTGAACATGCATACATACGCCTTAATGTTTTTTTCTAATTTTCATCATCAAAGAGAACAGTTTCTGAGAGCAATTTGTGCAGTGAAATATAAAAATGCATGAAGAGTACCATGTTGCTCATAAGAACAAACACAGACAGTGCATTTGAAGTGTTGAATGAATCTCTAGTTCTGAGTTGACTGGCAAAGAAATATTGCATTATCAACAGTAATAACAAAGAAATCATTCTAGGATAATAGGGGAAGAGTAAGTCTTTTCTTTCCAAAATAAGTTTTGAGTTGTTAAGCTATACATATGAGCTAGTGAGCAGCATGTGATCATGAGGTTACGATGTTTTGATTTGGTTTCCCTATGGAGTTCACGAATAGGAGTTAGGAGTGCCATGATAAGGTTAAGGAGTGTCAGAAAGACATTAAAATACAGGCAGAATACAAACAGGGAGATCCTTTTCTTCTCAATGAACAAATACAAATCATTCTCAAGATCCATGTCAATGACAGTACTGTGACAAGAGGTCAGTTGCTTCGATCAAAAGAGGAAAATAATTATGAATCAAGTTCAGGTGTCATACAACTATCAAAGGATGTACAGAAATGCCAAAATGAAAGCTGGGTATATGAGTCAAACGAGTATGAACAAACACACAAGTTCTTGTTATTCCATCATGCTCTTATATATTTCTGAAGGAATTTTTTAATCAAGCAACAGTGATACAGTGAGTGGCTCTCTTTCAAGATGTACAGTATGCTAATGAGGTTAAAGTAAAGACAAACATTTAAGGTATCTTTTGTTACAAAGGTGAAAGTTGTGTTAAAATTGAGGAGGGATAGAGGGAAACAACTGCTGTGTTTATAGTGAGTTAGCATAGATACAGTATATTTAAGAGGTCATTCCCCTCACAATGCATGAGTATAGCCATGCTGGAGGTAATAACAAAATTAAATGCTTTAAAGGCCAGAATTTGCAATATTGTTGGATTTACTGATCTTTTATATTTTAGGAGTTATAAGTGTCAAGCAAGTGAGCTTTCTAGGGCATGAAAGGAGGAACAAGCAGTTTCTATTACTAAGAGGAGGTTATGAGGTGTCAGTTATGCCTAGGAACAGAGGACTAGGTACAGTCCATTATGATTCAATGATTAAGCATAAGGGCTAAAATAGGAAGGTAACAGTTTTCTTTGGATCAAATTTTGTTTTTTAGATCTTAACCATGTTAGGTTCTGTCTCAGTGGAGGTGGCATGAGTTCATTGTCCAAATAATGCAAAATGCAGATTAAAGGAGTCTGAATGCTTAAAGGAGCTCACAGCAGAATATAGATTAACATTGTTTTGATCTAAACCATGAGTGTACATTTCTGAAGGAAGATTTGAAAGCAAACATCAAATGCCAATATTGGTTTTCTGAAGGTAAACATCACACCCTAGTGGAAAGGTGCATATATTATTCTATGGAAAATGGTATACCCATTTGAGGATTTGTGCAGAAATGCAAGACTACAAGTGATGATGGATGGGTCAAGCCCATGAACTAAATTTGATGAAAATTTATAGTTTTTGTCAACTCTTACAGGTGCTTACAGTTCTATGGTAAGCAAAGATGAACAGTTGTTACCCACATGTGGGTTTGTCTCTAAATATAGTAAACATGATAATCTATGATACCCATATGGGTTTTATTTTAAAACAGCATTATAATTACAAAGTATGCAAATTTATGTGCTTCTTCGAGCCTCAAAGTAGAAAGAATACAGCTTTCATATGATTTTCAAAATAACCACAAAGAGGTAACAGGAATAAATGCAATGAACTAATTTTGAGTTCTCAAGAGAAACCAGAATAGAGATATTTTCTTCAAAATATGCAAACATTTGCTTCAGGACTGTGAAATAAAACTATGCTCAGTTATTCATGGTATCCAATGTGGGTTTTCATACAAGGTACAGAAAATGTGATACTCTACAATACCCATTTTGCGTTTTGCATTCAAAAGCAGTTTGACCACAAATGTGAAGATTTTTGTGCTAGGTCGAGCTTTAGAGGAGAAGCAAATGCATTTTTCTTTAATATTTCAAAAGACCCATTTTCAGTTTAGCATCAAATACAGAAAAAAATGGAGTTTTCCCTTAAGGATTTTGAGTACCCATTTTCAGGGTTTGTTTCAAAGTGCAGGAAAAATCAATTACAAAGATAACCATGTGAAATCTAGAATTGAATAGAAGAAAAATATAGCTTTATTCAACTTTCTGTGATGCCCACAAATAGAAATGTTTTTTTAAAAGACATAATAGTAAAAATTTGGTTCTAGGTCGAGCCCAAAATCTACAAAAAATGCTTCCTACACTGCATATTTGGCGTGGCCTGAACATGGCCAGAAGTTCATGAAATAAAAAGAACTTCATAGGGTTTCTACAGAGCGAAGGAAAATTACCAGCTTAAATTTCTGATAAGAGTCTAAAGCCGCGGCCATAGCTTCCTCTTTAGTTTCCCAAGGCATGATTTCAAGTTTTGAAGAGTGGCTGAGTTCTTATAGTGAGAATGATACATAGCAATGAGCACGAGAAGCACACAGAAAATGCAGAATAAAGACATCAGAGTGAGTTCACCACGACCTCAAGGCCAAAATGGAGATTACAAAAACCATTAAATAAAGCTTACCTCTGCACAATAAAGAAGAGCTAGAGCACAATTCGAAGCTTTCATAGAATGGACAATAGAGGTTGAGCTCGAACTCATGATGGCATGGAGAAATCAAGGTAAGAGAAAGTCATAAATGAACAGGTCGCGCCCTTAGGGCTTGTTGATATTCAAAATAATGAAGTAGAAAAGCTATTTTACCATGAAAGGAGGCTCACCCACTAGAGGAGACTTAGTTATCTGAAGCATGAAGAGGGTTACTCAAGCACACGAGCTCGAATTCAACACCATCATGGCGGCAGATTTCTTTCAGACAGAGTTTCCTTCTTCTCAAGTCACGGGTGAAATGAATGATAATTAGGGTTTGACCCTATTTCCTCATGCCTAATTCGAATATCATCATCATCCAGAATGTTCAATTTTGAGCATATGTCAAAATTCAAAGAGGGGTCAAAATTTTAAGTTATGCCTTATGTTTTTCAAAGTCTAAATCAATGATTATGTAAGGCCAAAATTCTATGCTAGGGTGATGTCTTAGGTATTGAAGACTTATTGTTTTGCCTTAGAGAAGTATGGGTTTATGCCTTAGGGTATTGTTTTAAATGAAGAGGCAATTAGGGGAGATTTATGAATGCCTTATGCTTAGTCCCATATTTTTAGGGTTTCTCATTTTAATTGGTTTTATGAGAAATCAATGAGAAGTTTTGATAAGAATATTATGTAATATGCTTTGATGATTTTTGAGAAAATCAGAATGATATCTTGGAGAAATAAGGAGTTCTTTCTTTTTGCAAAAGATTTACAAATCTTTGAATTGCAAAAATAAGGCAAATTGTAAAAAATCTGCATCTTGTAAAGCATAAGCATAAAAGCGATATTTTGTAAACTGCTTTATGTTTTCTTGCTATTTTTAGCAGATCTTTTATTGACTTTTCCTCTTGGTCGGATTCCAGACTTATCTTGGGGAGATAAGGTGTTTTTTGAACTTTTAAAGCAGGATTTGCCTATTTTTAGAGGCTTGACAGTGTGATCATAAAAGCTTTGTGCTTTTTTCTGCTTTAAAGCAATTTTTTGAGTTTGTTTGAAGCCTTTTTTCCTTGAGCTCTTTCTGAGCTCCGATTAGGGTTTCCTTGAGAGTTCTTTTGATAGATTAGTCTTTCAACTCTCCATTCTCAGTAGTTCAGATCATAGTTTCTTGCCCTTACTCATTTTTGGGAGCTTGTAAACCTTTTGTTACTCAGTTTGGACATATTGACACTCTTCCAGTTTTAATAGAGCAGCAGATTTCTCCTTCTTATTTTCTTTCTCAAATTTTGTAATGGCAATCTGATATATTTTTGTTTTCAAATTGAAATCCTTTTATGTCTTGTTGTTATAGGTAGTGTTTCAGAATTACATGTTTCAGGTTGCATGTTGTTTTTGTTTTCTAGATCTTCATGTGAATCACTGATGGGATATGTGCCAATGAGACTGTGAGGATTACTGCAATAGAGAAGTTGTTATGAGTGGTTAGGTCTGAATTCTTATAAGTTTGGTGAATCATCTTTTAGAGATAGGTTTTTATGTTCATATATTCTTCATCCTTTTCCTCAGAAGTTGTTTTAGAATAGAATTCATCATTCGGAGAACCAGCTCACTCTGGAGATTCCTCTTTCGCGTAAGATCACCCACATTTGAAAGAGGTTTCTATGTTTCAGTAGTTTGCTGAATACTGTATTCAGCAAGGTGAAAAACTATTGATAACAGTTTTTGGCACACCTGGTGGGACATTAAAAGAAACTTTCAAAGAATATTTAATATTTCAATTTGTTGTTTGGTGTATGCAGCAGATTTTTACAGCCTTCTGGAGGCTTTCAATATACCTGGCGACTCCGGTTCTGTTTTCCGCATGCTAGTACAGCCCGCGCATGAGAAATATTCAAACAAGATCAAGTTCTAAACCTTTCAAGTATCAGGAGTTGTCCCCATCACGAAGGAGAGGCAGGACAGCAAGATGGCTTTTTGAAGCCCCTACAAGATCAAAGTCAACGCCTCCCAGTTTTGGTGCTCTAGTTCTGTCACCTGGTTTACCAGTACCAATCTCGCAAATACCACCAATGGTAGCACCACCGAGGCAGCATCCGTTCGCACCCTTTAATGGAGGAAGTCCATTAGATATTTCCCAACATGATGATATTCCGGTTGCAACCCTTCGAGGACTACCATATTTCACTGGAGAAGACTACACCACGCCAATTGAACACATCCGTGACGTAGCCACGTTGTGTTCAGTACATAATATTACTCAAGAGAACGTTGCTCTAAGGCTGCTAGCTACTTCACTCAAGGACAAAGCACTACAGTGGTTCAGAGGTCTTGCTGCAAATTCAATCAGAACGTGGGATGCTCTAGGTAGTGGTCTATACCAGCACTTTGCGGATAAATATGACAACTTATCTTTGTTAGAGCAATTGAGTACCATTCAAAGGGTGCTGCATGAACACTTGGCGGATTTCAACTACAGATTCCAAAGGACTTGGGATAGAATCCCAACAACGGTAAAACCCTTACCGGCACATGCATTTTTGTTTTATCTAAAGGCTTTGAATAGAAAGATTGTTGTCATGACTCAATCTATGGGTGGTTTAACTCTTCCAAATGCTTACAACATTGCTATTAATGCTGAAAATTTCCTTATTCAAGCTGGAGATATAGCTCCTAGACCCCCCATGCCCTTGTTTCTAGAAATACAGCCGCCTATTCCTACTGCTGTACCTCCCTTGGTTGCTGTCCCGCCAGTTCCAGCAATAGGATATCATAGTAAAGTCCAAGAATTCACTGCCCCAGCCCCAAATCTTGAAATGCAGGAGCTAAAAAACATATTAAAGACCATCGGGAATGACCTTGTGACTATTAAGAAGCACGTTGGCCAAGAACATAAGCCTTATCAATCCCCATATCAGCAAAACCAGCAAAACAGGCCCGTTTTCTAGGGTGATTATCAAGCCCAAAGAAGGAATTTTAACCCTCGGCCATTCCAGCCATACAATCCGAACATAGCCAGCACGTCAAAAGAGCTTGTGCCGCAAAACAATGTCACTCAAGATTGTGACTGGTGCTACCCATGTAATCAACCCCACAACCAATCGGCTTGCGCCAACAGAGTGAGGAATCAAGCTTTAATGGTGCAGAATATATATGCTGCTTCGGAACATGTTGCAGATCAGAATCAAGAACAGCATAATAATTTAGAAGTCGCCTTGTCGAACTGGCAGAGCTCTGAATTATGTGGCGTGAATGGCCAAGACTAGTTAGATTCTCCTATTTCGGCTAATACTAGGTCTAAAAAATGAGCTATGGATCTAGGACAGCAAGCTAGAAGTGCACAACAGCAGCCTACTGTTAGTACTTAGCCTGTTTCATCAAAAGTTAACGCTGCCACTCAGCCTAAAATGTAGAATCTGCAAAGGGGGTAGGAAATACCTAACAAGGAGCTTTTAAAAACACATTCTCAGCCTGCGCAGAAGCAAAATGAAGCTACTATTACAAAAAACCAACAGAAGGTAAATGTTTCATCCTTCAATATCATTGAGCATCTTAAGAAAACTACTGTCAATATGTCGATATTAGACGCTCTGCAGCTTCCAAGACAGAAAAGCTTACTGCAGGATGCATTAGCTGAATTGTCTATTTCTGACAACACCAATCAAGGAGTTGCGAAGGTTGTGTTGGCTAATGACTTGGAAGAGAAAAGTGGGCAAAAGGAAAAAGAGGTAAAACCCCCTCTGTTTTACTTAAGTCTGATCATAGGTGATAAAATTGTGCATAATTGTATGGTCGACTCTGGCGCCAGTAGTTCAGTCATGCCTAAAAGTTTAGCCAAAAAATTAGGTCTTGTTTATGAGCCTAACCCTCAAAAAGGCGTAGTACAATTAGATGGGTTTGTTGTTAAGACTGCTGGCATAATAAGAAATTTAGCTCTTACCTTGCATGCATCCCCGAGTTTCGCTATTCACCAAGATATTCATGGTATTAACTTACCGCCGCACTTCGCCATTTGTTTATCATGGGATTTTACAGCCAACTTGGGTGGGTTTTTGTCTTCCGATTGGTCTCATCTATTTTTTAGAACAAGGTACGGTACGAAAGTGACCATTAAGTCCGAGCCTCTCGCCAAAGACCATATCGAACCATACTCCCCAAGCCCTATAAACGCTAATCTCTACGCCACCTCTGCAATGGAGGAGCAAACCATGACCTCAGACTATAGCACCCAAGGAGACTACATCAGTCTCGATGAATAGGTAGTCAAAGATCACGAGCTTGATCCATTCCAGAACACAGATGAGGTAGGTTTAGGATTTTATATGATTTGCGAGTCTGATTATGACATGCCTAATCTTTGCAAAGAGGATGGACCGTCTACAGGAAAAGATAGTGAGTTGTGGAAACTTTATTTCGATGGTTCGAGGAGCAGTGTTGGTGCCAGAGGTGGAGCTATGCCGATATTGCCCGAAGGAGATAAGTATTATTCAACCTGCAGATTTGCTTTCAACTGCTCAAATAATACAGCTAAGTATGAAGCATTGGTACATGGCCTTGAGTGGGCCTGCAAGCGAGGTATTACATGCTTGCAAGTTTATGGAGATTCAGAGCTGATTGTCAATCAGGTCAGAAATTTAAATGCTGCAAAAAATGATTTACTTAAGAAATACAAGCACTGTGTATGGGATTTGATGGAAGATTTTAATTCTTTTAATATCTTGTTGATTCCTCGGAATCAAAATAAGCATGCTGACAGGCTCACTGCCATAGGAGCCCAGTTTGACATTCCCAAAGAGATTCATAAAATAGAAGCACGTCAGTACGTGAAGATAGTGGTCAGGCCTTCTGTACCTAACAATAACGTGAGCTGGCAGGTTTTTGACAGCGATGAGCAAATCGTGAATTTCCTCATCGCTGAAGCTGAGTTCGCAAATGGAAATCAGCAAAAGTGGCAATAGCAATATGAAGACCAGATCGTACAATTAAAGACCAATAAGCTGCCAAAGGGTTTGGTGACGTTAGAATCTGTCTTTAACTCAGATGATCAAGTTCGGAAAGACAAGTGCAACTTAACAATTAAAGAGGAACATTATTTAGCTTTTGAAATTTTCAAAAGCAAGCTTCTCAAGCTGGGTAAGGTGTGCAGTCAGGAGGAGCAGCAAGCTTTCATTCTGTTATGTCAAAAATATAGTGATGTTTTTGCTTGGGAATACAAAGATTTAAGAGGTTTTAACCCTGATTTAGCACAGCATACCATCGAGCTTGAGCTCGATGCAAAACCAGTAAGGCAGAAGCAAAGACCACTTAATCCTAAGTTGGAACACCTCATGAAGGTTGAACTGAACAAGCTAGTTGAAAGCGGTATCATTTTTCCTATCAAGCACACCTCTTGGGTGTTGAATTTAGTACCAGTCAGGAAGAAGAGTGGAGAAATTAGACTTTGTGTTGATTTTCAGGATCTGAATAGAGCGTCTTTGAAAGACCATTACCCACTCCCTTCTATGGACCAAATTTTACAGGTAGTTTTTGGTTCTGACAGATTCTCTTTGTTAGATGGCTACTCAGGTTATAACCAGATTCTAGTTAAACAAGAGGATCAATTTAAGACAACATTCACAACCAAGTGGGGCATGATGGCCTACAAGAAGATGCCTTTCGGCTTATCAAATGCTAGAGAAATGTTCCAGCATGCTATGGATATGGCCTTTCACGGCCTTATGAACAAGTTTGTTCTAGTATATTTAGATTATATTACTATTTTTTCCAGAAATGCTAATGAACACTTGGATCACTTGGAACAAATTTTTCAGAGGTGCAGAGAGTTCGAAGTGTCTCTCAATCCAAAGAAGTGTATATTTTCAGTGCATGAGGGAAACTTGTTGGGGCACATTGTCTCAAAGCAAGGTATTTCAATCAATCTTGAAAGAGTTTCTGCAATTCTCGAATTGCCATTACTAGCCCATAAGAAAGGCTTGCAAAGCTTTCTTGGGAGAATAAATTTCGTGAGGTTTATACCAAATATCGCAGCTTTGCTGCAGCCTCTCATTTCTATGCTGAAGAAGAACATGCCATTCAGCTAGACCAAGGAAGGCAAGAGGAGCTTCGAGCAGATCAAAGAGGTGCTCGCAGCCGCTCCTACTCTCATTAATCCAAACTTTGACAAATATTTCATTTTGTATGCTTTCGGAGGAGTGGATACAGTTTCAGCCACGTTATGCTAGCAAAACGAGGAAGGCTTAGAACAACCTATTGCGTTTTTTAGCCAAGTTTTGCATGATTATGAGGTAAAGTACTCTTTTGTAGAGAAAAATGTTTTTGCTGTTGTAAGAAGCTTGAAGAAATTTAGACACATGTTGTCCAACAGCAAGGTTCATTTTATTAGTGGCTCATTCAACTGTCAAGGATTTCCTACTTAATAAAGATATTAATGATAAGCGTGCTGGTTGGATCACTAAAGTAATAGAGTTTGATGCTGATATAAAAGTAACCAAGCTCGTTAGAGGCAAAGGTTTGTGTGAGAAAATTGTTGGAAGTGAAAATAGCAGGTTAAAAGAGGCTACAAATACAGAAATGGTATTAAATAATGATGTCTTAAGTGTTGTTCAAGCACCTCTTGCTACATGGTTGCAGCAAATGATACATTATCTACAAATTGGCGAATGCCCCGAAGACTTGGACAGATCAAAAAGAAGGTACTATAGATTACAGGCTATCCCTTATGCAGTTCTTGATGGCGTTCTCTATAGAAGAGATTTCCAAGGTGTTTTGTTAAGTTGCATTCAGCCTGATCAAGTTGACAAGCTGCTGGAAGAGTTTCATGATGGACCTTCTGGAGGTCACTTTGTTGCAAGAACAACTCTAAAAATTATGAGAGCTGGTTATTATTGGCCAGATCTATTTAAAGATGCTATTGCATGGGTCAGAAAGTGTGAAAAATGTGCATTATTTGCTGGTAAACAGAGGCTGGCACCACTGCCCCTGCACCTAATTCAGGTAGAACAACCCTTTGCTAAATGGGGATTGGATTTCATCAGCCCTATAAACCTGCCTTCGAGTGCAGGTCATAAGTGGATTCTTATTTCCATAGATTATTTTACAAAGTGGACCGAAGTTGTTGCTTTAAAGGAAGCAAACGAGACTTCAGTGCTTAATTTTTATCAAGATCTCATCTCGAGATTTGGTGTCCATGATTCAATCATTTCAGATAATGGTTTAGCTTTCATCGGATTAAAGATTTCATATTGGTCTGTCAGAAATAACATCTATCTGAACACTTCATCAAATTATTATCTGCAAGGTAATGGCCAAGCGGAATCCACAAATAAAAATCTGATTCGGATAATCAAGAAGACTGTTGAAGATAACCAGAGAACATGGCATGAAAAGTTGAAGCTATCCCTTTCGGTTGATAGAATAACTCCTAAAAGAGCCACTGGTTGTTCACCTTTTGTTTTGACTTATGGAAGAGAGGCTAAGTTGCCTATTTCAATTGAGTTACCAACATTGAGTTATGTTAAAGAACTGGAGTTGTTGAATGAACAGCCTCTTGAAGTGAGGTTTTCACAGCTAGTTGAGCTTGAAGAAACAATAAAAGAAGCTCTGAGACAGCTAGAAATACATCAACCGCAAATGAAGAATACTTTTGACAAGAGGGAAAAGCCTCGTGATTTCATTGTTGGAGATCTAGTCTTCAAGTGGAATGAATTTAAAAGTAGACCTGGACGACATTCCAAGTTTGATGCAATATGGGATGGGCCTTATGTGATTACAGAATGCAAAGAACACAACGCATTCCAACTTTCCAAGATGACTGGTGAGGTGTTTTCTATCCCAGTAAATGGGATCCACCTCAAACACTGCCTTTGAGATAAGTTATCTCACTGTTAGGTAGAGTAGTTTGCAAATAAGTGTGTTCCGCACATTTCATTTCAGTAGTTTTCTTTCTCTAAGCGATGTTGCGCATTGTTTTGTTGGCCACCAAGGCCTGTTAGTTTGCTTTCAGTTTTGTTTCATTTTCTTGCTGCTATTTGGAGTGTTGTTGTTCATGTTTTCTGAGTTCACAAGAAGGGGCAGATTTGACTCCGCGCCCAATGAATTATTTTAAAGGCCACTGATCTATGCTTAGCAGGCAAGCATATAGCGAAAATTTCCAAAATGTTACATATTTTTCACCTCAGCTCAAATGGAGGAGCTAGCTGACTGTTATTTAACATCTAAATGGAATTACAGTGTCATGTTCGAATGCGGTTTCATATCATTATAATTATGCATTGAATATCAGTTATTCATTTTAGTGAAGTGGACTTGCGGAGTGCCATTCAGAAGTTGCAGTTTTAAAAGAGAGACAGAATTGAGTACATGTGCAAAATAGCATTTCAGATGCTTTTATTCATTTCAAAAGAACTCATACTTTTACAAGGCTTCATTTGATTTCACAATCAGAATAGTATTACAACATTGCATAAAATGCATTTTCTTTTCAACTGAAAAGCAGAATTGAAATCAAAGATCCACACAAGCCGTGGATTTAACTGTGACTGTGACAACACATTTCTAATAATACGTTGCACTACTGAAGATGAGAAAGGAAAAACACATAAGTGGCAACATAGTCATCATTGCCTGATTATCGACGCTTGATGTTGAATGGTGCACCTCGTCATCTCGAGCTTCGTCGACCTATAAGAGGAAAAGAGGGGTGTCAGTTGCTCTGACTATGATGTAACCTATATGATACCGACAATAGTACAACATACTATTAGCAATGCATTGAAACAATCAATCAAATGCAGTATGAAAGAAGTGAGCTAAAGGAGAAGTATCAACATCATAATCAGCATGTTCTATTTTTTATGCTAACACTGTTTGTTTCCTTGTGCAGGTATAGGTAAAGTCATGAAGCTGAACATTATTCGGAGACCAAGCATGTGGAGTAAAACGGGCTCCCACAAGGGTAGAGCCCGGCATGTTTCCCTATGCATTAAATGGGTTGTTTTTGAAAGATATTTCATCATATGCATCAAACAAAATGAAATACAACTGAAAGAGTAAAACAGAGTTATCCATCAAGTAACAGAACCAACTGTGCATTCATAACGATCAGCATTTCTTTCTGAAGGCTACAGGTGAACAGTAAGTTTAGTTCACTTAAGGAATCTAACAGAATGCATTTGCATCAGAAATTGCTGAATTACTTCATTTTTTGTGCTGATTATAATCATATGTCATGTGAGTTTCAATTCATTATTTCTCTTTTGGATAGTGAACAGGCATACATATGCCTTAATGTTTTGTTCTAATTTTCATCATCAAAGAGAACAGTTTCTGAGAGCAGTTTGTGCAGTGAAATATAAAAATGCATGAAGAGTACCATGTTGCTCATAAGAACAGACACAGATAGTGCATTTGAAGTGTTGAATGAATCTCTAGTTCTGAGTTGACTGGCAAAGAAATATTGCATTATCAACAGTAATAACAAAGAGATCATTCTAGGATAATAGGGGAAGAGTAAGTCTTTTCTTTCCAAAATAAGTTTTGAGTTGTTAAGCTATACATATGAGCTAGTGAGCAGCATGTGATCATGAGGTTACGATGTTTTGATTTGGTTTCCCTATGGAGTTCACGAATAGGAGTTAGGAGTGCCATGATAAGGTTAAGGAGTGTCAAAAAGACATTAAAATACAGGCAGAATACAAACAGGGAGATCCTTTTCTTCTCAATGAACAAATACAAATCATTCTCAAGATCCATGTCAATGACAGTACTGTGACAAGAGGTCAGTTGCTTTGATCAAAAGAGGAAAATAATTATGAATCAAGTTCAGGTGTCATACAACTATCAAAGGATGTACAGAAATGCCAAAATGAAAGCTGGGTATATGAGTCAAACGAGTATGAACAAACACACAAGTTCTTGTTATTCCATCATGCTCTTATATATTTCTGAAGGCATTTTTTAATCAAGCAACAGTGATACAGTGAGTGGCTCTCTTTCAAGATGTACAGTATGCTAATGAGGTTAAAGTAAAGACAAACATTTAAGGTATCTTTTGTTACAAAGGTGAAAGCTGTTGTGTTAAAATTAAGGAGGGACAGAGGGAAACAACTGTTGTGTTTACAGTGAGTTAGCATAGATACAGTATATTTAAGAGGTCGTTCCCTTCACAATGCATGAGTATAGCCATGCTGGAGGTAATAAAAAAATTCAATGCTTTAAAGGCCAGAATTTGCAATATCGTTGGATTTACTGATCTTTTATATTTTAGGAAAATATTGCATGACAGAGGTACTTTTGTTATATCTTCAAGGAGTTATAAGTGTCAAGCAAGTGAGCTTTCCAGGGCATGAAAGGAGGAACAAGAAATTTCTATTACTAAGAGGAGGTTATGAGGTGTTGGTTATGCCTAGGAACAGAGGACTAGGTACAGTCCATTATGATTCAATGATTAAGCATAAGGGCTAAAATAGGAAGGTAACAGTTTTCTTTGGATCAAATTTTGTTTTTTAGATCTTAACCATGTTAGGTTCTGTCTCAGTGGAGGTGGCATGAGTTCATTGTCCAAATAATGCAAAATGCGGATTAAAGGAGTCTGAATGCTTAAAGGAGCTCACAGCAAAATATAGATTAACACTGTTTTGATCTAAACCATGAGTGTACATTTTTGAAGGAAGATCTGAAAGAAAACATCAAATGCCAATATTGGTTTTCTGAAGGTAAACATCAAACCCTAGTGGAAAGGTGCATATATTGTTCTTTGGAATATGGTATACCCATTTGAGGATTTGTGTAGAAATGCAAGACTACAAGTCATGATGGATGGGTCAAGCCCATGAACTGAATTCGATGAAAATTTATAGTTTTTTGTCAACTCTTACAGGTGCTTACAGTTCTATGGTAAGCAAAAATGAACAGCTGTTACCCACATGTGGGTTTGTCTCTAAAATATAGTAAACATGATAATCTATGATACCCATATGGGTTTTATTTTAAAACAGCATTATAATTACAAAGTATGCAAATTTATGTGCTTCTTCGAGCCTCAAAGTAGAAAGAATACAACTTTCATATGATTTTCAAAATACCACAAAGAGGTAACAGGAATAAATGTAATGAACTGATTTCAAGTTCTCAAGAGAAACCAGAATAGAGATATTTTCTTCAAAATATGCAAACATTTGCTTCAGGACTGCGAAATAAAACTATGCTCAGTTATTCATGGTATCCAATGTGGGTTTTCATACAAGGTACAGAAAATGTGATACTCTACAATACCCATTTTGGGTTTTGCATTCAAAAGTAGTTTGACCACAAATGTGAAGATTTTTGTGCTAGGTCGAGCTTTAGAGGAGAAGCAAATGCATTTTTCTTTAATATTTCAAAAGACCCATTTTCAGTTTAGCATCAAATACATAAAAAAATGGAGTTTTCCCTTAAGGATTTCGAGTACCCATTTTCAGGGTTAGTTTCAAAGTGCAGGAAAAATCAATTACAAAGATAACCATGTGAAATCTAGAATTGAATAGAAGAAAAATACAACTTTATTCAACTTTCTGTGATGCCCACAAACAGAAATTTTTTTTAAAAGACATAATAGTAAAAAAATTGTTCTGGGTCGAGCCCAAAATCTACAAAAAATGCTTCCTACACTGCATATTTGGCGTGGCCTGAACATGGCCAGAAGTTCATGAAATAAAAAGAACTTCATAGGGTTTCTATAGAGCGAAGGAAAATTACCAGCTTAAATTTCTGATAAGAGTCTAAAGTCGTGGCCATAGCTTCCTCTTTAGTTTCCCAAGGCATGATTTCGAGTTTTGAAGAGTGGTCGAGTTCTTATAGTGAGAATGATACATAGCAATGAGCACGAGAAGCACACAAAAAATGCAGAATAAAGACATCAGAGTGAGTTCACCACGGCCTCAAGGCCAAAATGGAGATTATAGAAACCATTAAATAAAGCTTACCTCTGCACAGTAAAGAAGAGCCAGAGCACAAGTCAAAGCTTTCATAGAATGGACAATAGAGGTTGAGCTCGAACTCATGATGGCATGGAGAAATCAAGGTAAGAGAAAGTCAGAAATGAATAGGTCGCGCCCTTAGGGCTTGTTGATATTCAAAATAATGAAGTAGAAAAGCTATTTTACCATGAAAGGAGGCTCACCCACTAGAGGAGACTTAGTTATCTGAAGCATGAAGAGGGTTACTCAAGCACACGAGCTCAAATTTGACACCATCATGGCGGCAGATTTCTTTCAGACAGAGTTTCCTTCTTGTCAAGTCATGGGTGAAACGAATGATAATTAGGGTTTGACCCTATTTCCTCATGCCTAATTCGAATATCATCATCATCCAGAATGTTCGGTTTTGAGCATATGTCAAAATTTAAAGAGGGGTCAAAATTTTAAGTTATGCCTTATGTTTTTCAAAGTCTAAATCAATGATTATGTAAGGCCAAAATTATATGCTAGGGTGATGTCTTAGGTATTGAAGACTTATTATTTTTCCTTAGAGAAGTATGGGTTTATGCCTTAGGGTATTGTTTTAAATGAAGAGGCAATTAGGGGAGATTTATGAATGCCTTATGCTTAGTGCCATATTTTTAGGGTTTCTCATTTTAATTGGTTTTATGAGAAATCAATGAGAAGTTTTGATAAGAAGAAGATTATGTAATATGTTTTTATGATTTTTGAGAAAATCAGAATGATATCTTGGAGAAATAAGGAGTTCTTTCTTTTTGAAAAAGATTTCCAAATCTTTGATTTGCAAAAATAAGGCAAATTGTAAAAAATCTGCATCTTGTAAAGCAGAAGCATAAAAGCGATATTTTGTAAACTGCTTTATGTTTTCTTGCTATTTTTAGCAGATCTTTTATTGACTTTTCCTCTTGGTCGGATTCCAGACTTATCTTGGGGAGATAAGGTGTTTTTTGAACTTTTAAAGCAGGATTTGCCTATTTTTAGAGGCTTGACAGTGTGATAATAAAAGCTTTGTATTTTTTCTGCTTTAAAGCAGTTTTTTGAGTTTGTTTGAAGCCTTTTTTCCTTGAGCTTTTTTTGAGCTTGGATTAGGGTTTCCTTGAGAGTTCTTTTGATAGATTTAGTCTTTCAACTCTCCATTATCAGTAGTTCAGATCAGAGTTTCTTGCCCTTACTCATTTTGGGGAGCTTGTAAACCTTTTGTTACTCAGTTTGGACAGATTGACACTCTTCCAGTTTTAATAGAGCAACAAATTTCTCCTTCTTATTTTCTATCTCAAATTTTGTAATGGCAATCTAATATATTTGTGTTTTCAAATTGAAATCCTTTTATGTCTTGTTGTTATAGGTAGTGTTTCAGAATTACATGTTTCAGGTTGCATGTTGTATTTGTTTTCCAGATCTTCATGCGAATCACTGATGGGATATGTTCCAATGAGATTGTGAGGATTACTGCAATAGAGAAGTTGTTATGAGTGGTTAGGTCTAAATTTTTATAAGTTTGGTGAATCATCTTTTAGAGATAGGTTTTTATGTTCAGATATTCTTCATCCCTTTCCTTAGAAGCTGTTTTAGAATAGAATTCATCATTCAGAGAACTAACTCACTCTGGAGATTCCTCTTTCACGTAAGATCACCCACATCTGAAAAAGGTTTCCATGTTTTAGTAGTTTGCTAAATACTGCATTCAGCAGGGTGCAAAACTATTGATAACAGTAATTATAACACTTTTTTATAAACTATCTCATTTGGAAATGAGAATTGTAATTGTAATATTGAATAAATGCAATGTGAAAAATGAAACATTATTGTACTTTATAGCTTAAGTGATGTATTTTAATGTTATTGGATGTATGATCTCTAATTCATGAATAATAAATATAAATTATATTTAGTAACTTTTGTTAGTAATGGGTATTGTAAGTATGCATCATCATGTACCTTAGAGAATGTATGTGTTAGTGTAGTTTACTTTACTTGTTTAATTACACTTTTAAGAAGAAAAAAAATTGTTTGCTTCCATTAAGTGTGTGACATTCTCTAGGGTTTCGTGGCGGGCATTACAGTCATAATTCTTTCTATGCTCGTTCCTTGCATTTCCACCTTTGATCTTGAGAAGGTTAAGGATCTTCTTTAACATCATATATCTTATCCTATACGCTTTATCCATATCTTCCATACCATATCTTTCATCTTATCAATATTCCATCATTCTTACTAGATACATCCTTCTTCTCGTCCTTGGTCTTGATGAGGAATAGGGGAAAAGTACTTGGGCCTTGTGTCTGTATCTTATCTAGTTGATATTGATCATCCCATTCATTATCTTTATCCTTGCATTTCTTCTATTCCATATCTCCTAGCTTATCAAAATCCATGTCACAATGACCCTTTGCAACCTTAAATCTTATCATGCAAATCATATTTGAGCCTAGTTGTAAAACATTATCCAATCCTCATATCTTTTGTCAATCAATCATCAACAACCATCAATCTTATCGTACTTAGAGGAAATTAGTGATCCTAAGTACTTATCATCATCATTGAATGCCTTATGGAATCAATCATTCCTAGCATCTTAATCAATCAACCATTATCATCTTTTGACAAGAGATATGTTGCTTATGTGACATTTTTTGTAGTGAATCTTTCTTTTTGATCTATCATTTATCCATGGTTGCATTGCCCTTGTTGTGGGGCATCTTGTTCCTTCAATCATGTTGGCGTAAAATCTAACACCTCTGGAGTGCAGGTTTGTACGGACAGCTATGTACACTATGCAATGAGTGCTCTTCAAATTAGGAGGGGAAGCTCCCTCGTTGTGCTGGAATGCATGGAAAAGAAAAGTAATCTAAGTCCTATCTTTTTGTTCTCAGCTGGAAGAGGCACAAGGTTAAGAAAACCAAGAACGTTGCAGCTAAGGATTTTCTGGTTTCGCAGATCATTAACTACAACTAAGCTAACTACTTTAAATCTATCCAGTTTCCTCAAGAAAACAGAGCATGAGGAAATGGAGCAGGGTTTGACTAACTGACGATAAACGGGTTTAAATTCTCTACTTGAGGGCAAGGTGGCGCAACTATCATCTCAATTTAAACCAGCTTATTGGGCACAAAACAGATTTAAGAATTTACCAAGACGATCTTATGGAACCTTGTGTGGCATAACACTTGATTGAAATAGCAAAGTCTTCACAAAACAGCCTTTATCATCACAATCTCACAAAACCCTATGTGGCATAACCTTTGATTATATTGATAAAGATTCACAAAACAGATTTATCACTGTAATTTCTCGAAACCCTATGTGGCATAACGATTGATCACAATGGTAAATAGACACAAAAAAGATTTATCACCTCAATCTCTTGAAACCCTATGTGGCATAACAATTGATCTCAATGATAAAGATGTTCAAACAAATTTATCTAAACTAAGGAAAGAATTCACCACTACAATCTCTTGAAACCCTATGTGGCATAACAATTAATTGCAATAGTGAAGACACATGAACAAATACCAAAAGAGTAATATTGAGGGCAAGGTAGGCGCAGCATATATTTCTCTCTCAAGCAAAAGTTAATTACAAATGAGCAAAGCTCTTATTTATATACATCAAGGTGTAGGGAACCCTAAAATCACCTTGTGTTAACTACAGTCTCGCAAATGCATGCAAGATTAATTATTAAACCCTAATGAAGTAAACTATACAATTAACTGGAAAGCTACCATCAGTTAACCAGTACAAATAACCTAAATGGACCATGTGCAAGCATGCACGTCCTTATTTAAAGCAAAGTTAACTGGACACTACCTTCAGTTAACTGGAAACCCTAACCATAACTCCTGTGTTGATAATTCCAAGGACGAGATAAGCATGTGTTAAGTCAGCAAGTAAACTCAAGATTGAAAGTTGAGTTAACTGCTGCTCATGACTCAATCCTCGAAATTAACTGCAGGTTCCAACTGGCAGATCACTCCAAGTCATCTCGGTCTTAACACTTCGACCAAGAACTCATCAATCTCTCTGTATTTTGGCACTTTGACGCTGCTCAAAACAATAGTCTGTTTCTTCATTTCTCTACCACTTTCTGTAGTTGTGTGCATACATTCTTTAACATTTTCAGTCGCCTTCTTGAAACTTGCTGAAATTACTGAAAATGTGATCAGAACCTCCATCAAGATATCATAAACATGCTTCTGAAACTCAGTTTGTACAACCTTGAGATCAGCATAGGTACCATTTTCATGAAGATAATTGCACAAGATCTGAGTGACTTTGGCGGCTCCGTAAATGAAGTGATCTCTGTTTCTTTTGCAGCCTAATGCTTCATTGTCAGCTGCTCTGATGAAAACCTAAATTAAGACCGATTTGGTCTTGAATTCAGTCTAGTTGAACCGCCTTCTGAAAAACTTTCCCGTTGACTGTGAACACGGCTATATTCTGACAATTTTTCTGGAAAACTAAAAATAGCCTTTCGAAGAGTTATTTTCGGCGAAAATCTAAGATATGGGTTTTGTCCAGAAGAAGATTCTAAGACAACCCAGAATGTCAGATTTGCAAAAATTTGACTTCTACTTGACCATGCAAGGAATTTTCAGTTGAGAAAATTAGAGCCTCGAGAACTGATGCTCTAGAGTAAATTTTCCTGAAAAATTCTGGCACATGGGTTTTCTCGAGGAAGCTATTCTGAATCAACCCAGATGATTTGTTTTGCCAAAAGTCGCCAATTCTTCAAACATGTGAAAGAATTTAAGACAGAAGAAAGAATTTTTTAGTGCTCTACTTCTGCTAAAATCGCCATCTTGTCTGAAGTCTGCTGATAATTCTGACTTGTACCTGCAAATAAAATGTTTTGATGTCTTCGCCAATGATTGTTGATGAAGAATTTGCCTTTGGTTTGCTAAAATTCACCTTTTGGTTGAAGAAAAACGAATTTTTACTTTGAAGATATGAATTGCCTTGAAAAATACGAATCTCCCTTGAAAATACGCCTTATGAATGAAGAAAAACGAATTTTGCTTGAAAATACGCCTTTGCCTTGAAGAAAAATGAATTTTGCTTGAAAAATATGAATTTCTCTTAAGAAAAACGAATTTCTCTTTAGCTTTGTGAATAATAAATGAAGATGGCGCCATGCTTAAAGAAGATGAAATTCGCATCAATTTGATAACTGCAAGAATTCAAAACCCTGATGAAAATAGAAGACCTCTGATTGGTTGCCTTTCAGTTCCACTGCCACTGACTGGAAGTTCAAATTCGAATTCATATAATAAAATATTCATTATCATGCAAGAGCGCCAAAAATAGAAAATCGCCATCTTATGCATATTTTGAACTTCAGTTGACAATTTTGTTGAAGCTTTGAGATTCATCGTTGAGCTTTACTGATTCCAAAAAGTCAACTCTTGAGCTCATAGGCATCCATTTGCTCAAGTTATTTCACTTTTTACTAACTCCCTATTTTATAGCTGACAGTACTGTTACGACTGGCCAACTTCGACACTGATTTCTGGATGACCGGGTGATGCTGAGACTAATATGGAGAATTCATCGGAAAGCCTACTGAACAAGGAAGAAATGTCTGCTAGGAGACACTACTACAAAATCCATCGTTTAACCCCTTGAAAAATTAGGCGCCCCTGATTAAATTGCTTTACGGGTTCCAGACTTAACCATTTTCCTAAACTGCCATCTGACACTTCAAACGGCTGCTGACGGCGAACGGCGAACCCTGCTGACAGGAAACCAAGCTCTCTGCATGCCTGGAGACATTCTGCATCCAACGGATATACGCACGACATCTGAAAGTTGTGTTAAGGGCTTCAAAAGTAAAAGCGCCCCTGGCTCTTAGTTGCACTGATGTCATTTTGACGAAAGTTGAACTTTCATCCAAGTACCCTACTTTGACGTCTGATATCTAGAGCTGGGATGACCCGATTCAGGCACTATCTATTTTAACGGACAGCCAGAAGGGCCCACAAGAGAAGTCTCTGGAGGTGACGAAGCAATAAAACTGCTTCTAAGACCTCAAACACTCTAGTGCGTATTTTATTTAAAATTACCCCTCCAGACTTGGCCATTTCTCGAACATCCTCACTTTGCAGTTTTACACCAAAGACCTCGCACGTACGAGCGTTTTCCAAATCCCGAAGGCTGATGGCTAGGCTCGTTGGATAGATAAAATGATTACGCTCAATAGCCGTGAAGACTTCGAATGCGAACGAACTCATCTGACTGGCCTAAAGGCTAGGCGCCTCTAGACTGTGAAAATACACTGCAAATCGTTTGTTGGTCCGCCCGTAAAATTACGTGCTTGGTAGAACTTCCGCCACGATCACCTGGAACATCGGATCGACAAGCAGGATGATGCATTGCGGAGCTAGCCTAGAGTAGTATTGATGTCAGGAAGACTCTATCTACAAATTTTGGCATTTGAAGGGTCCTTTAAACCAGCGCCCCTGAGCTGTACTTGCACTGGGAACGCAACGAAGATGCTCTGAAGTGTGAAATGTTCATTATAAGCCCATCTTCAGATGACTGCTGCCGGAGTTCTGAGACTCGGATGACTGCATTTGATATCTCGTCGGATAAGGAAACTAGTCGTGAACAGATTGACTACATGAGCCATTAGAAATACCAGAATTTTCCCTCTCTTTAAGATGGGCGTCCTCAGGCTAGAGTTGCGCTTTTTCCTAAAAAAGACAAAATTCTCATATCTGGAACTTTGGGGATTTTAACTTTTGTCGCTGTTTGCCAGAGCTATGGGTCTTGGAAAGCTTTGTTGGATAGCTCGTCGGATAGCCAGACCAATTCTGAAGAGATTGACTGGATGCTTGAACACTTTCAACAAGATCTTAACCTTCAAAAAGCTGGGCGCCCCTGGGCTACAGTTGCGCTTTTCTGCTTTTCTCTAAGAAATCTTCATAATTTAACCACTGAAAACTCCGTTTCGATCACTGAAATGACCGTGTGCAACTTGAAATGTTGTCATGAGACGCTCCTCCATCGTGAAAATCTCCATTCTGAGTCTCTGCTTCAGGTTCTATTCAATAAAACTGACTTTGACTGACAAAATATTGACAAAAACTCCATGCTTGATATTGCCCAAAACTGTATTTTACATCATTTTAGCAAGGTTTAGACTCTTTTATGCAAAATGCCTTGATGAAGCAAAAAATTTGGTTTGGGTACAACAAATCAGTCATATCATCTCATTTCATCTTAAATATCCTAAAAATCAACAACAAAAAAAGAAGCGCAAAATCCAAAAAAATCAAAAATTAGAAAACTAAAAAAAAAGACAAAATATAAAAAAATTGAAAATTTCCAAAAAGTCATAAAAATAAAAAATTCATCAATTTATCTCCCAAGGGGGCATATATTCATCATCACCTGAAAATCAATGTCTGGGGCATATTGAAAATTTTTCATCGATACTAGTAGCAGCAACACAAAATTTTCTTTGAAGCAATGCATAAACACATCACTTCAAAGAGGGGGAAAATGTATACACCTAAAAATGGTTTGGAGAATATAATTAATTAAATATAAATTATTTGATTAATTAACCTTTATTTCATCTACTATTAAATAAATAGAAATATTTATTTATAGTTCAACTTAAAATTCTTCAATCTTTATTCTACCATTATTGTCTTAATTAAATAAACGAATTTCACTTGGTTTTATTTAATTATCATAAATAAATTCATCTACTTAATACATAAATAGAAATATTTATTTATATTAAGTTCACTTTTAATTTTTCTATTATTCTCCTCTTAATTAAATAAACAAAATTAAATACTTTTTTTTATTTAATCATTATCATTTTTATTTCTTCTATATTTATCCATTAATTCTATCTTGATTAAATAAAAAAAGCTCCAATAGTTTGTATTATTTAATTATCTAATCATATTTCGTCTTAATTAAATAAAGATATCCTAAAGTTTTTTATTTAATTATCATATCTCTTCTATATTTATTTAATAAACAAATTCTATAGTTTGTTTTATTAAATTATTTATCCCCTTTTACTAATTTGAATAAAATCATAAAATATTCAAATTAAGGCATAAAGAAAATTTCCTCTATTCACTCACCTACCAAATTTGATATTCCAAAATCCAATTTAATTCAACTGGTATTCACAGGAAAGCTATGGAGACAAATTTGCAAGAAATCCTCTCAATCTTCTTCCTTTGATTCTTCCTATCATCTGGCCTGATGTTTTCATGGGGAGAAACCAATCACCATGATCAGCTCAAGCTTCTCAATCTCTCACCCTTCAAATCTCAAGATTGAATCCAGGCCTCTATTGTGCTGCCCCTGTGCAAATATGTTGCCATAAATCTATAAATACAGCCTTCTAAAGCAAAGAATAGATACCAATTTTATGCAAACTTACTCTGCAGGAATAGCAATCAATCAATCAAGCAATCAAGCAATCATAGCATTAGTAGAATTAGAATCATAGCATCATTAGAATTTCATATCACGACAGCATCTTAGTTTTTACTATAGCTTTTATCCATCAATTTTCATGTCAGAATAGTTTACAGTAGCATCATATCATTTATCTTTTATTATTAATCATTAGATCATTGCATTTAGCATCACTCCATCCTCTAAATTGGCATTTTAAACAGTCATATTGCTTACCCAATCTGAGAGTCTTTCGTGACTTGATAAATCTTTGGAGATAGAAGGCAATGAGACGCTTTCAAGCTTTTCTATGCTTTAAATTAGTTTAATTCATGGTTAATCTTGATATAATGTTTCATTAAGAAGTGGTTTAGTTGTTTTTACATTATTACTTATTTACACTTACAACCTCTATAACCCTTGGTGTGGCCATTTCAATATTGATTCAAACTGATTTCAAATAATTTTTTTTGAAAACTAGGGCATAATACCTTTTTATTTCATTCACTAAACTAGGGTTTTGATGCTCTGAAAATCAAATCACCTTATACACTTTGAATTTTTTCTCGTTGCTCTGCTCCTCTTCGAATTCCTTTGTGAAATGAATTTTCCTTAGTGAATTTGTTTATAACCCTTCGATCTACCCAAATTCTACACTAAATGCTTCATCTCATAAAGCTAGCAACACTTTATGTGTATGTATAATCAACTTTTGAAGCTCTGCAAACTTTCCCATTAACACATTTTCTTCTACAATCTTCGCCAATAGATCAAGCCTGTTGATCTACATCACATAGCTTCATGTTGTGGCATCAAAACATCCTTTCTAACAAGGGATAAAAGATATTCATTGAAGCTCCCCCTAAGCCATAACTCTTGGCTTAGTTTATGAAGGAAACATCTCCACCAGAAGATGGTATAGATTCTCCCTTGTCTTTTGTCTCTTCCTTCTTTCTCCAAATATTTTCCATTTCCTTCTTTACTTCAACCAGATCAACCTTTTTGACTGGTTCATTCCTTTTTACCGAATTATCTTTCCTTGTATTTATTCTTTTGCAAAATTTAGCAATATGTCCAGGTCTACTACAATTGTGACATGTGATATCCTTCTAAATAGTATTCCTTTCATTCACTCTAGATCTACATTGATTAGCCTTGTGTCCAATTCCATGGAATGTATAGTAGTAACCATTGAAAGATTGAATCATTCTACCATTATTATATGCATTCATCATTTGACTTTTTCATTCACTTGCTCTATGACCAAATCATTTGCATGTAAAACATTGACCAATAAAGGATGGAATATTTTGATTCATTATGCTTCTACAATCCATTGCTTTATGTCCAAATTTATTGCAAGAGTAAAACAAACCATTGAAAGATGGATACCTTTGATAATTTGGTTGTCTCAATAGAGGTCTTTTAGCTTCATTTCTTTGATTCCAAATCTTTCCATTGTTCTTCTTGTCTTCAGTCTTCTTTGGTGCATTGATCTTCTCTTCTGAATTAGATGTTTGATCTACTTTTGAGACTTCACCTTTTTCAAATCCTAAGCCATGTTTGTTTTTGGATGTTTTCTGACTTGCAATCATCTCATCAAGCTTTGTAGCACTCATTTTGAATTTGTCTTCATGACTTCTTTCTTTCTCTAGATTTGATCTTAGGTTTACCACTTCTTGTTTAAGACTTATGCATTCATGAGATTTTCTTTTCACCATTGCATTTAGACAGTCCTCAACTCTTTTCTTTCTTCAACTTGCGCTTTTAGTCTAGTGATGTTTTCATTTGCTTGTTTCAATTGTTCACTAACTTCCTTATTCCTTTCTCTGAACTTCTTGATTTTCTCTCTCAATTTTTATGCATTCATTTGCTTCTTTGAAATTTTCCTTCAAAACTCTTTTTTCACCTTCAATTTTTTCCAGATCTTCAAGAGCAACTTTGAGTTCTCAACGTTTTTCAAGCATACAATCTTCTTCTATGTATTCAATAGCAGGAATCTCTTTTGGAGGAATAGGAAACTTTCTATCAGCCATGTGTTCAATCTCTAAGACCTTCCCAAAGTGGTTAATCTCCTTCCAAGGAACCAGGCTCTAATACCAATTATTGAACACCCAAAATACTAAGAGAGGGGGGTGAATCAGTATTCTCTTAAACCATTCAATCATCAAACATCTAATTACTAATGCATATTCAATTGCACTAAGGAAAGACATAATGAAACATTCACAACATCACATAACACATGAACACTAGGATTTTTATGTGGAAAACCCAAAATGGGAAAAACCATGGTGAGGGTTAGCTCACAATATATATAACCAGTTATAGTATATTACAGAAATACTCACTGTAGGTCAACTTGTTGTCCACAAAGAAAAAGATAGAAGAGAGATGGTGGCTCACAACCTATTTTTGAACTATTATAGTTGCATCCTATGTATGCATGAATTACAGTTCCATTGAAGCACAAATAACAATCTTTATCTATTTTTGATTCAACACTCTACCTCGCTCTTCATTCGCACAATTCTAATCTTTAACTTAATATTTGTAACTCAACTTCACACTGCTCTGCTCAAATTCACATCACACAATACATGTATTCATACCTCATAACACCAAAAATAATCCAACTTATATATCTGCATCAAGTATAACATCAATTAGATTGGCCTAATTAGATGTATTACCCAAAATGTAACTTGTCAGCCCCAAAACATTTCATCTACACATCATGCCACAATTCAAAACTCAAAACAACTTAAGATAGTTTGGCATGGACCTAGAATAGATCCAACATAAGATAGAAATACGCATTTAACCTTCACATAACATCAAACGTGTTAGGTCAGCTCCATATAAGACCTAAAAGAAAAAACCTTCATCTATATCCATAGCTCAACACATGGACCTCAAAACTTAATGCCATTTGGAATACATGCTCTACTGACATCTAGAAACTTATCTTCAACACTGCAAGGCCAAAAACACATCCATGGAGAAGTGTGGACTCTCCCACACAAACACATTATACATTAAATGACTGTAATATGCTAGGTTGAACTTTGTTATTTGTATCTCTCAAACTACTCATCCAAACATGATGAAATCTTGGAGTTAGATACATCTAACATCCTCCAAAATAATTTTAGAAGTTTAGAGTGATATCTTCATATGTGGAGTGGTGCGGACCCAAAAAATGATGCACTATTACACTAAATTGACAAATTTGACACTTAGTTAAATTTCTATGCAACTTATTTTTCCAAACCAACTCACTTTGCATAAATGTCTTCCTTAACAACTCAAAAACCTATTAGTACTGATCAAAATTATTCGCAACAATGATGAAATCAATGACAACACTATATCATGATGTTATGTACCATTCATGCTCATGTTGTCAAGTAGCGACATCAATGACAAACTTCAACAATCTCTCCAAACTTCCAACACTAAGGTCTACTTAGGTGATATTATAATCTACTTCTATAATTTCTTCTTCACTCTCCTTTTTTATTGGATTGGTAATTTTAACGTATATATATCCCTATCTAAGAAGAATCAATCCTTAACTAGGACATGGTTTTATCTTTCTTTGGCTTGGGAGACATTAGAAGTAATTTGGCCATGACATCAAAGTTGGGAGTAATAACTTTGACTATTTTTCTCTTCTTTGACACCACATATTGAAGTCAAGAGGAAGAGGATTAGTGAGGAATGATCAAGGAGTTGGAAGAGTGGGAAGGAATCATGATGGGGGAGAGGAATGATTGATGGTGGAATGTCATTCTTAGGAGAATTTTTTTCGAGAGAAGGAACACAAGATTATGAGGTGGAGGAGGAGAGACATGTGAAGGAGAATATATGATGGTAAGAGAATGTACTAGAATTAGTAGAATCCTTTTTCTTCTTTATCAGCTTCCTTTATTAAATCTAATGGTTTCTTCCTAACTTTAAACTTCTTATGTGTGACATGGTTGTCATTGCTACATGTATCATTTGGGGTCTTATTTTTAGAAGAATCTTCATCATCACACCCTGCTAATAAATTTCTATGACATTATTGAATGTGATGAAAAAATAGTTTGAGAGGAAGAACTCCCTATTTTTTTTATCATTTTTCTTCTTCTTTGAGGTTTCTCCTTTTCTTCATAGTGTTCTTGTAAGTTCAACATTTTTTTACCAAATCATGTCTTTGTCCTCCTAAGAACACAAAATGTCCTTTCTTCAATGTATTTAATTTTTTTATTAGTTCAAATGATGGGTGGGAGTGGTTGCATTTGAATTACCTCATTGTAGATAAGGTCAATAAAATCAAATATGTCATCATCCAATCCTTATGTTACCCATACAATCTAAAGGATTTTTATTTGTTCAATGGTAATCCTCATCAAATCCATTTTCCAAACTTCAAAATCATCCTCACAATCCTCCCAAAAGTCCCTCAAATTTAGGCCAATGATGATATCTAACGCCAAGAATCAAGTGGTTCCTACCATAGTTCTTTCTATCAAAAGGAAACCTTGTCATGTGGAAATACATAGAAACCTTAACCAATCTCTAAATGTTCTAGGTGTCAAATGATGTTTTGTATAAGTAATACATGAGACCAATAGAGAATGGAATCTCTACTCTTTTTCTCTCTTTGCATATTTGGTTAACCTCTCCAATGTGTGGGAAAATTTCAATCAAAACAACCTTATCATTCACAAACCATTGTAGCTTGTATGGGTAACTAGAAAATTCTTTGATTTGAATATATGTAAACATTGGGTATTGAATGAAATAACTCCCTAAGGTAGTAATGAGTGCTATTTCTTTAGAAGATACTTGAAGTCCAATATAGCCATGTACCTCCCTTACTATTAGCATTGTAAATGAATCCTCTATTCTCTAAAATTTCTTATTGCTATATTCTAGTAGTCATGGGTAATAATAAAAAATACTGCATTGTATCATTATACACTCCTTGGGTGGCAAGTCCTAGCCAACCTTTTATACTTTCAATAATAAGAAAAAATAGAAAATTTATTGATTCCACTCAAAATTAACCAGTTGCTCATGAAAATTGTCATTGATAATGCTATCCCAATAAATAAATTGCTCTCCTTGACATAAGAATCTAATAAAGAGACACTTCCATTTTTTAAAATCATTTAAATTTTCATGTTCCATAAACTTTTGAAGAAAGGTGATCATGTCTAATAAATATTCCACAAAGTGAGATCTATGAAGAGTTTTAGGTAACTAATACTTCCCTTTCTTTGATACCAAGAGCCAAGTATGTGCCGAAGTATTGAAACATATATATTTTTTCTCATTGAAAAACTAATATCCAATAGTGCTACTTGTGTCTACATATTCTTCACTGACGAGTAATCAGTTTGATTCCAATTGAGGTGTCATATAAATTGGCTACCAAGCTATCATCAATAGTTCTAATCTTCCTAGTTTTTGGATTATCCTATTTAATACATGCCAAGACTAGATCCATATATTGGACTATCCCAAGAAAATTGGCTACATGGGCCAGTCCTCTCTTAAAGGTTATTTATACCATTGGAGATCTCTCACCTTCATTCTATTCTAGAAATCTTGAATATTGACATGGAATTGCTTTGTATCCCCAGCTTTTTTTAGTGCGGTTTCTAAGACTGACATAAGTTCAAAGCCCTAATACTTGAACTTCATAATTGCCACTAAAATAAATGAATAGATTATATTGGCTAGGATTTGTAGTAGTGCCAAGATGACTAGGTTAGGGGCTAACTTAGGGTTTAACATAGTGTGAAAAGAATAGGCATACTTCATAAAAATAATAGAGTGAGATGGAAAACTCTCCTTTTAGCTAAGGTTTAGCAACACAAAGAAATTTCCCTACTTCACATACCTAATAGTGAAAATGAAAAAGGCCCTTTGATAAAATATTGAACACAAAGTCCTCTTTTTATAGGCTAGAAAACGTTACCATGCAGAAGAGGAATTGGAGTTTTATATGTTCAAGGGTTGTGCAGGAAATTAAAACCCTAAAATTAATAAGGTTTGTTAGAGTAAAAAGTATTTCCTAATTAATTATTTATTTAATTATTAGTTCCCCTTTCCTCTAATTACTTAAGCTCACTTAGGTCATGTTCTTTTTATGTCACATGTCATAGGATGAGGACACATGGCATGATCTTGTTTTAACCTCGCCTATTTTTTCTAGGTTCATTATCCATTGTAAACACTTTGTGTATCTAAGGGTAAATTTCCTAAGGTTAGATTAGATGTTAGCAAATCAATAAAGACTATAAACCCAAAGAACTATGAAGTACAAAGGAAATTAAAATTAAGAACGATTATACCTATCGCTCCTCGAATCTTCCATGATTACCTCTATAGCACCTCCTAGCTTGCAACATATGATTGATGCCCTCAGATTGAGTGTGTGAGCATTTCGACTATGACATTATCCTATGCAAGTTTTGAAGGATTTAAATAAAACTATGCCTATGCCTATGACACTATGACTCTAAAATGTAAAATAACTCTATGCATAAATGTGTCATAATAACAAAATCTATGTGCATAATCCAAAAATGTGAGCAAAATAGCATTTTATAGAAAATGCAATTTTGATTGGACATATGAGATCGAATTTTGACAAAAGCCTAAAATCAGAGGACGAGATTAAATCTCATAATCCCTAATCAAGGTTAGGACAAAATCCTTAAACGAGTGGTCGAGATGCCATCTAAGAAGATCGAATCGGCGGTGGAGAATAAATGAGATAATTAATTAGAAAATAAAGATTTTTGAAAATCAAGAAGATAACGACTGCCTGATTTGTGAGATTCAAAAAATCAAGAAGATAAGAGTTGAACTGAAGATCAGATTTGAAAAATCAAGAATCTGCCCGATTACTTGATTTTTGGAGGAATATTACCATTTTGAATTAAATTAATTCAAAATATGGATTTTGTGAGATTATAAATAATCAATTTTCATATTATTTACTAAAATGAACTGTCAGTTAAGAATGTGATATCATTTTAAATAATTTCATTTATTTAAAATGAGAGAAATGTTAAATTAGGTAATTAAATAATTAAGATAATTATTTAATGGAGAGGATATGATTAATAATTAAATAAATTAATAAATTTATTTAATTATGAGAATTAGTGACATATTAAATCATTAAATGAAATTCATTTATTTAATAATCAGGAAGAATTAATGAAAAAAGATAATTACACAAATTTAGAAATTTATTTAATTAGAGGAAGACTTAGACAATTAAGGACGTATTTAATAAATAAATAAAATTTATTTATTTAATAATCATGAAGAATAAAAGGACATGAATTAATTAAATAATTATGAATTATTTAATCAATAGTCTAATGTGGACCAAGGACATAATTAAATGTCACAATTATGCTAGGACGAAAGTGGTAAAAATAGAGCTTGTAGGCCTAGGTCATTTTTAAGTGTCTACACTTCGCATATGTAAATGCACTGAAATAAAGTGTGCCAAAATTGTACATGTATAATTGGGATCTTGCACATCATATTATTTTTCCATCACACATTTTTCAAGTGAGTGTCCCTTCTTTCTAACACATAGTTTCAGTGGATCTATCTTGGCTCTCCCTTATCAACATTATGGGGGGTTTCTACTGTTGATGCTAATGCTTCCTTGGTTTTGCATTGGAGTGAGCTACGTATATAGTTTTTGTTCCTATGTACTAGATAGATGCAGCGGCTAGTTACTCATACATTTTGGTGGGATGGAGCACTTACCATATGGAAACTCTTGCATTCTTCTTTCTGGAGGCAACCTTCCATTTTCACTTGATCAATTCTTCAGACTTTTGGTACATGTATCTTTTTTTTCTTCGAGTTCCAGATGTTTTTCCTTTGTTTTCCATTTGATTCAAGTAGTGTTGTTGGGGGAACTCATGGAAATTATTGTCTTCTTCATCCTGATCATCATTTGTTTCAGAGGAGGTTCTTCTTTCAACATTATAGCAGTCATTCTTTGACATTGTTTACAACTTCTTCATGCTTCAGCGGTGTCTTCATGTTCATCCTTTGTTTCTATTATTTTTGGGACATTGTTTTCAAGGATTTTCAATCCTTCACATTGTTTTGGAGGCTACTCAATATTTCACACTATTTTAGAGGATTCTCCATTCCTTCACTTGTATTTCTCTTTTGGAGAGGAGTTTTCTCCCATAAGGTTTTTCTCCTTTTCTTCTATTTTGAGAGATTTTTTTTTTGTACATGGGTACCTCACCAGGCCTTGTTTGTCAAGACCCATCATGCATTCATCTTTATAGTTTTGAGCCTCTCCCTATTTTTCACTTAAGGGGGGGTTTTAGAGTAAAACGTATTTCCTAATTAATTAATTATTTAATTATTAGGTCCTTTTTCCTCTAATTACTTAAGCTTACTTAGGTCATGTTCTTTTTATGTCTCATGTCATAGGATGAAGACACATGTCATGATCTTGTTTTATCCTCACATAGGATTTCTAGGTCGGTTATCCTTTTATAAGGATTCTCTATTGTATAATCATTAAGATGCACATTAATTATGATTCATGTTTTTTTTGGATCAATAGCTCTTGGCCTCCATAGCTCTGTTATTCTCTTTA
>VDFB02069353.1:0-18782 GCA_007258455.2 Sequoia sempervirens
AATTCATGAGAAGGAATCTTTGACCAAGTGGAGGCATAAATAATTTATTTGAGGAAAAGGCAAGTGAGAATTTAATTAAAATGATTTATGCAACCTTTTCAATTAAATAGGAAGAAATAGAGAAATGGGGTTAAATAATTAAATCGGATTAATTATTTAAGTGGGGGAGAAATATCAAAAGATAGTCAAATAATTTAAAATTTATTTGACTATAGAAGAAATAAAGATTAATGAATAGAAAAATAATTAATAATAATTCTTTGACTATAGACGAATAGTGAAAGGAAAATAATTAAATAAATAATAATTTATTTAATTATAGAAGGAAAGAGTGTTAGCGATGCAATTAAATAAATAATTTAATTAATAGAGGAATGTGATAAAAGACAATAATTAAATAATTGAAACTATTTAATTATGTAGGGGAGAAGACCAAGACAATGGAAAAATGACGCATGTAGACTAAGACATTTTTCAGTGTCTACAATGGTAAACTCACAAAAACATTCTACGTACAAAACTTATTCTTAGGCTAAGTCACACAAATGATCTTCTATATCAATTTTTGAGTAACAAAAAGTTTATTATTCTTGTCTCATCTTTAGCAGCTTATGCATTTCACTCGAGGAAAATGCTTGGACATTTGCTTTCAAAGAGCCTCCATCTTCAATATCTTTCCTAGCCATCTCCTTGAGTTTCTTCCCACTTGCTTATATCTCTTTCCCTTTATTGTCACAAAGTAATTATCTTAGAACCTCCTTAACATTCCCTTCTTCTGGAATCCCAGGGATATGTTCATAGAACTAAATCCCCATGTCCAATTCCACCAACAGTCGTAAATTGAAAAATTGATACCCAAACATAGGCCACATGGCTATGGGTACTTCCAATAGTTATTCTCTCAAGGTCACGTATAAAAGAAAATTGTAAAAGAATGTCTTGGGAAAAGAATCCAAGGATCATGCAAAGAAGGGATGGGAGAGAGCAGATAAAGAGGATAAAATGAAAAAATAAATAGAGAGATGTGTAACCACTAATGAGAATAAGTAAGGAATTATATGATTGGTGAGAGATATGTTTATGAGAAAATCACTAGGGGATTGGTTAAACAAAATCTTAGAGCTATGAAAGGCATTCCATGATGGGATAAAATAGGCCAATAAGTTGGGAGATAGGGAAGGTTCAATCCCTTCTATTTATGTGGTAGTTGCTTATTGTGAAATGTATACAAGTTATATTTTGACTTATATCGAATAAGAAAAGTCATCTAGAAGTGTCCACTAAATACATATGTAGCATCAATTTAGGCCTAATTTATCAAAAAAAGATAAAATTACTCAGAAAATTGATTTTTTTATAGCTCCTATTTATGTAAACATAATTTTATAAGAAATCTTAAATATACTCTTTTGTAAATCTATAAGTTTGGTTTCAAAAATTAATTATTTTAGTAGTTTAATTTTTGTTTATATTTTTTATAATGAAAGTAGGTCATTAGCACCAAAATATAAGATTCCTTGTCTTATAAAAAAAAATACTAAAGTTTATAAAAAAAAATTATGATGCAATGGAAAATTGATTCTATATCAAGATTATATAATTTTTTAAAATTGATTTGATATCAAGATGATATATATATTTTTATTTTAAATAAATGGTTAAGATTGAAGGTGGTGTCCCATTGAAATAGTTTTGTTTTGAGTGCACATAAATTTTAAAATTTATTAAAATCTATTTATGAGGAAAAAAATAATCCATGCACTAAAGTTTCAAGTTATGAATATAACATAAAAATTTGGAAGAAAAAAATATTATATAAAGAGTGATGTTCCACTTAACCTCATTTTAAAGTATTTTATCAACAACTAAATTATAGTATCAATTGTACAAAAAATACATTTATTTTTAAAAAAAATTAAATACTAAAATACAAATGTATAAAATACATTATATTTTATTATTTTGCATCATTTTAAAGTTCAAAATGTATATGCCACATTCTAATGATTCAAGTTAATAAGTTAGATCAATATTTGCCACTTCTTTTATAAAAGTGTTGTATAGCTAGCTACTTTGGACTTTCACTCAAAAAATAATGTCTTTAGTTTGATTATTGTTTCTAAATTTGTACCATCTTAGAAATATTCATGGTTCAATCTTAAGTGGGATCAATGTATACAACAAATTCAATCTAATGCATATATTTGATTTGTGATGCATGAGAGTAATTTATCAAAATGTGCAACAAATAAGCTATTCACCTTCATTGCCTTTATAGTTGAATCTATCATGGTGGTCTCTAAGGACAACATTTAAGATTTATTTGAGTCAATAGATGAATGGATTCTCTTAGGTCAACCATGTTTGATGGGTGGAATTAACAACAATGAGAGATATCAAAGACAACATTCACTAACATGTAGTTGTCAATATGAAGATGTATTTTGTCTCTTTATAAATTGAAGTGTGTTCTAGTGAAATTCCTTGTAATTTCATAGATGAAATTAATTCCATATTGAATTTCTTTAAAAACCATGACATGGCAACATCTCACACAAACATGTGTTAAGTTGGTTCACAGTAGCTAGCAGAAAGGACTATGAAGCTTATAATTTAATGAAAAATTTAAACTACAAGTTCATTCTCACACGTCACAAGATTGAACTAGGTCTTTTATGAGCCACTCAAAATGAACTTTGGAGTAAAATGATACTTTTGAAGTAGGGCCAACTATATGGAAGTATGCTTGAGGGTTTTGTAATAGTTATTAAATAGTAAGATGAATACTAGTGAGCTGGTAATTAAAGGTTGACAATTTTTTTGGCAATTAGCTAAACCTAGCACAAAAGTATACCACTTATGAATATGTTATTCCATTAATATGTTTTATGAATGCAAACATAAATCTAAATAAGAAGTACCATGACTATGTAGTAAAATGTATTTTTATTAATATTACTGGTTTAATGAACATTTCCATGACAATTGGGTCATAATTACTTCTACTAGTTTTCATTTTTATGACATGTAGTGTATTTCATGTGTACTAGTAAGACAAATGCATTATTCAATTTTTTTTTTAAAAACATTTTAAATTCAATAATAGAATATATTTTCCAAGGTACACCTAAATGAAATCCAAGATTCTTTGGCAGTCCATTTAAGCTTACTCTTAACATCAAAATGTTCAAAAAAGTCAAATGATCAATAACAATTGTGCACCTCAGCCGGGCTTAGGGTGGGGTCCCATGGGGGTGGGCTTCCTCAAAAGTCTCAATGGGTGCTGCAAAGTTTTTTTAGGAATTTTTTAAAGCTAGCAGTCCCATGAACAAAATAGTACAATTCAGCTTAAAATGTTAAGCTACATATTTTTAGGAAGTTGGTGATCCCATGAAGTGTGTTCTAGCTTAAACATTAAGCTCCGTAATTTAAGTAAGCTAGAGGTCTCATGAATTTTACTTTTAATACTTTTAAATGTAATTAATTTCACAATAAAAAAATGAAATATATTTAATCAATTGAAAACTACATGATGGTTTTTTGTTTTTATTTGTGCATATCTATTTTAGTTAATTTTTTATCATCTTCTATTGCAAATTTTGCTATCTCAACAAGTTGTTGTACAACTGAATATTATGCTCATGATAATTATTTTAATTAATTAATATACTATTGTGCATGTTGATCATCTTTTATTGCAATTTTTGCTAGCTCAACAAGTCAACAACTTCTTCCTTGATATGCAATGCTCCTTCTGTTCTCTAAATGCATGTAAGGTAATAGGATAGTGGTTGTAGAAATTTTAGAACTGTGTGTCATCTTAACACAACTGTAATTGTGATTCTCAATATTAAATTTTGAATATGTGTTAAATTCTTTTACATTTTTTTATAGTGGATCTCAAAATACTCTCCAAAGCACTTAAATATTGGAGAAAAATACCATAGTTAAGATCTTAAGTGATAAGGAAAAGGTATAATACCATAGTTTTTTATATTTATCATATATTTTTAATGGACTTCTGTAATAACTAAATATTTTGTGTTTTTCTTCCCTTAATTAAAATAGAGTAAAATATTTCAAAGTTTGATTGATTCCTGAATTTATTGGATTTTTTAATTACAGTTAGTTCAAGAAAAATATTTTTTATAACTTACAACAAAATTATTTGCTCAATTTTTCAATGAGAAAAAGAAGAATGACCAAATTAAAACACTCACAAACACATACAAAGTCTAGTACAACATTAAATCCATGAATTTTATTTTATTCAGTACCATGTTCATTATTACACTAGCACAATATTTGTAGATGTATGAATTTCAATAAATAATAGTCACTGAAACAAAGACTTAAGCCTTCAATAGTTACAAGTGCTTGGTGGTTGAAACCTCCCCTGTTCATGAAAAGACTACATATCTCTCAGTCAAATATAAATTTAATTTTGTGATTGATGCTACCCATGTAACTTCACAACACAAACTTTTCTGTAAAGACAGTCTATACTAAGAATTACAGCTAACACATGTGCACTGGCATGAACAAATGTATATATGTAGATAGCTAGTCTATTGGAAAACTAATATTGATTTTTTTTTTTTAATGGGTAAAATATGAAAAGAGGTAGTATCTAAACCAAGGGCAGGATTGTAATTTTCCAGAAAAAATTGAAGTAAATTAAAAATAATTATATTGAGAGTTTTTTTCCTGGATTTTATTATGTAGTTTATTTGTATTAATATTTTGGATCACATTTTTATCCAACAACTCTCTTTTTCATCCTGATTCAAGAGTTGTAGGAGAAAAATGTGATAAGTTTATGATTTTTATCCACGTTGATTGCAGATTTCACCTTCCTCTTAGATGATAAGTAACAAGAGGACCATAAAATAGTAGGAAATTTAATTAATTCAACATGGACATTCTGAAGATGTCATGAAAAATTCTTATGCATGAACGGAAACCAATTTACACATTTGTAATTCATAAGAAATAAACAAGTAACACCATGATTACAAAAAATACAAAATGGACCGTTCAACATCAAAAGGAAGGTCATGGATAATCAGGTCATGTGTTCAAATGTAATAACTGCAACATAATATTCATAATTTAATTTCTAGTTCTACTACTATTGGCTTCAATTGATAGAAAAGATCTGCAGTTCATTTCACCAAAAGCCTCAAGAAAAGTTAAATTGTTGATTTTAAGGAGAACACCATAAGAAGAACACCTTGAGAGCAACACAGTTAATTTTCTACGTAAAGGAGAACTGATATTACAATGTGCTCATTACTAGCCTCAATGGTTCCTTGTAAAATGGGATTACAATTTTTAAACTTGGAATAATTTAACAGTATTCTTAACTTACAATTAAATGATGTGTATAAGGCATGAGAGAATACCATAAAGTACAAGTCCTTAAAAGGACAATGCATAGTAAACAACTAAAAGACAATTTAAAAGATAGTAATTAATCACCATTTACAAAAGTCATTAATGCTTCTCGAGCACTTGTTGCAACTGGATCAACTAACTCATTAGTTGGCATATTTGTTTCATTATCTACAAAAGCAACATCACATGGATCATCTTCACCTTGCACAACATCTAATGTCATATTATGCAATATACAACAACAAATAATGGTTTTCATAAGCACTTCCAAATTTGGATGCCACATTTTGGATTCCAAAATCTGCCACATTTTTTTTAGCCTTCCAAATGCGCACTCTACCACAATACGTGTTGATGACAACTTAAAATTGTATTCCCTTTGACTACTTGTTAGACCTCTGCTGAAAGGTGTAATTAACCATTTCAACAATGGATACCCGCCATCTCCAATGATATACTCTCTTATATTTAATCTTTGTCCGCCTTCACACATTTTATGGAAAAAATAATTTCGTAAAAGTCTAGCATCATTAACTGAACTAGGCCACCCAATAAAAATGTCCATGAAATACATATTGCTATCAACAATTGCTTGTATTGACATACTATAGTTATGATCATGATCATACCAATCAATAGAGCACTCTTTAGGTGGAAGATGAAATTGAATGTGAGTTACATCTATAGCTCCACAACAATTTGGAAATACTTGTTTTAGACGAAAACCTTCTTTTACATGCTCAAGTTTCATGTGATTACAAGTTTCATTAAAGTGTGAGAAGCATCATGAGAGTGTATCAAGAGGGATGAAGTGAATACAATCCCTAGTATTGAGATAGGTATATCCTCAATGGACATGGCAATAACATGAATATTAAATAAATAGAGTGGTTTATAGCATAAATTAGAACTATAGAGAAAAAACTAACTAGAATGATAAGGAAATTGAAAGAATATAAGGTAACAATGAACTTAGAGAACTTTGGCCTTATTTTTAGGGATATGATTGATGTGGTTGCTATAGGGAAGAAGAGGAAGTAAATAAGGGAGGAAGTAAAGTAGTTGTTAATTGGTGAAGAAGAGGAGATAATATTTAGAAATATAATAAAATAAGTCACCAAAAACTAGACAAAGAAGCCATGATAAGAAGAGAGAAAGAGATACAAGAGTAGAGACTAGATTAAGAGAAAGGATGCAACCTAACCATACAAAATAAATCAAGAACACATTTACCTCCTCCAAATATGGATGCACATATGACTAAGCTCCCTATTTTTGGTAAATACACCAAGGATGTTGGCAAACATCTCTTTACCTTGGACTTTCATTGGAGTGGGGTTGACATTAATGATGACTAGACCCAACTATATTATTTTGTGGATACCCTTAATGATGAAGCACTAAGATGGAATATTAAATAATGACCGAAGCATGATAAAAATATGGAAAGAATTGAGTGACTTATTTGTGAGAAATTTCCATTCACCTAATGTATGAACAAAAATCATAAAGATTATGGAAGATTAAAAAAATTGAGGGATTAGTAAAATTTTATGAACAACAATTTAAAAGTGGTTAGAAAAATGGTAGAAACATTGACATAAAACAAATTAATTGGGTAGTTTATTTTAGGGTTATCCCCTCACATTATAACATAAGTAGATGATAATATTTCCTCTTTATATAATGATGTAGTAGAACTGATCACTAGAATATAATCCTAGTCAAAGATATGGGAGAATGATTTAGGAGGAAAGGATGAAATTGATAATTTCAAATTAGAGTTGGAAAACATAATGTTGAAGTAAGAAATTCTAATAAAATGTGAGAAGGATGAGACTTCTCCCCCACCTCAAAGAAGTAAATTTTTGTTTAAAAATTATAATAGGGAAGAACATCTAAGTAATGAATACTTGATCATCAAAGGCACCAAGAGGACTACAACACTAAGAGGGGAACTTAAGAAATCCCATGGAAAGATAGTAAGTGGATACTTAAAAATATAAAGTGGGACAAACATGAAAAAAAAAGTTGTCTAATGTTACTTCATGAACAAGATTAATATGAACCAATGGTTCATAGATTGATTAGGGAAGCATTTTCTAGATATTGGTATGGATAGATTATACGGTTTAGCTATAAGAGCATTGAATGTTTATTTGGAACATGGCTAGTGGGAACTTCAATTGAGAGAAAGTATAAGACCACTTAATAGTATACAGTATGTGGTACCACAAATTCAAGATATAGGACCCTCCATGAGTTACCATGGTAACTATTGAGAAGGTGGTGGTAGGGGAGGCTACCACAATAAGCATAGAGGTACCGAAGAAAGAGGAAGGGTTGAAAGGCCAAAATATTATAACTATGGTAAACTAGGACATTATGCTAATGAGTGCAAAAGAAAAAATGAGGAAATTCCACATGTGATTTTTGTGATGATAAATCACATGATACTTCTAGTTGTCCCAAATTTAATAGTTCAATACGAATGTGTTGGCACCATGATAAAAAAGTGAATAATTTTCTAGTCTAAATGTATACCTATGATGCTAAATTAGTAATGAATAACTAAAGTAAATCATAAAATGTTAGACAATGTGAGAAATCAAATATAGAAAAAAAATGTAGAATAGGAGAATCCTCGTTGAAAAAAAATAAATTAGAAAATAATACAAATGAAAAAAGGAAACACTCAAGAAAAATTCCATGTTGAAACTTAAGAAAAGGAGAAAAAGAACTTCAATAATTACCTAGCGTTGGATTAACAAAGCATTTCCTAGGAGAATTTATGAAAGTGAACAAGAAGAAAAATTATTTTGGTAAGGAGGTACATAATTTGGTGAGAAGGAAGTCCAAAGAGATAATTAAGAAAGACAAAAAGGAGAGGATGATAGTAAGGAATGTTTCAAAGAAAAATAGGTCCATAGACTAAAAGAACTAGAAAAATTGGTAGAATAAGAAGAGATTAGGGCTCAAGGGTTGGATATGATGAAGTTGGATAAGGTTATTTGAAATAAACTGTTGAAAGATGGAATTGGGGGCATTTCTAGATTTATCCAATTAGTGTTAGCTTGTGAAGAAAGGGAGATAGTAAGTTGAGATGATGAGGAGGAGTAGGGCAGTTTTAGTTACTTTAATTATTATTTTTATTAGGGTTGGGTTAAAGAGAAAAATATAAGTTATTGGTATTCTTATTTGTAGAATTATTGGTTTCTTGAGAAGAGAATGGGGCTAAATAAATAGAGGCATTAGAGGTAAAAGAGGAGATGGCCTTAAAATGATCCATCACCTATGTATAATCATACAAGGTGGTACAAAGTGTTATAAAAGTTGGATATTTATGCAAAAGATTTTGATTGTGCATCTTTCAGAAAAGATTCCTAATAAATACTCTCTCAATATTAGAGTTGAGAAGAAGATAGGAGATCTATGAAATAATGCATTGATAATAAAAAATAAAATCCATCACCTTCTCATTTACGCCTTGATTGCAATGCATAACATGTTGATGAAACTAACCTACAACCCTATGTTGACTTGAATATGTTCCATGAAAAGATAAGATAGAGGAAGGAACCCATAGAATATGATCATTTTTGTTTATTTTTTCTTTAAAATGAATATAGAAAATCTTAGATATTAATATATCATCAAAGTAATAACAATCCACATTGATCTATAAAGTATTGAACATGTATCTTAGGATCACTTATCCAATCATGCATGTATGTCAATATTTAACATGATGAACTATGGTTCTTTTAGGTCATTTATTATAGCGAAACATATTATGTTGTGAATGAGGTTTAAGGTTCCATCCCTTGGGGTTTAGGATGGTGGGAGAATAGATAGCTAGCATTTCATTACAAACATTTCTTGAACTAGGTAGTAAGTGATACTTGGTTAGGAGCATAGTTGGGACATTGAGGGTAGATGTAAAAAATCATGTTTTGGTAAGAGTGTTGCAAGGGCTGCGGGGTTAATGGAATGATAGGAGAGGGATTGACAGTAGTGGTAAGAGAGGATCAAGAAAGATAAGTGAAGGCTTGAAAGGGTGACACATAGGGGTAGGAGGTAAAGTGGTTACCTAAAGAGACATGATCATAGTTAAAAGGAGGAATGGAGTGAATGTGGGTTGGATGAGGAGTAGGCATGAAAAATTAGGTGAAGGAATATTGAGTGGTAGGAAAAAGAAAAGAAGTTGGCTAGAAGAGAGGGATGAATGTAGGAGAACTAGACTATAAAGAGAGATGAGTGTGGACAATTTATCCTATACCTTGTAATATCCCTAGCTGGGCTCAAGATGGATGATGGTGATATTTGTTAAGGAGTAGATGACATCGTCAGGTAGGCTACTTTGGAGGAGAGACAAGTGGTGATCAATTCTGTTGAGTGATAAACTTATAATCATCTAATAGGGAATCATTATCAAAGTGGTCCTCGTTGTGAGACATGTAGAGTGGGACAACATGTGGGTGGATGACAATGGAGGAAGGGTAATGAAGGAAAATACATGGACAAGTTTAAGTGAGGGTCCCTATAATAAATAATATATGAGGAAGGGATAGTCAAAGGGGAAGGACAATAATTTCTATTAAAGAACATCAAAATGATACATCCTCATATATTATGGGAAATTTTAGTAGAAAAATGTAGAGTTTTTAATTTTTAGGTGAAAATAAAAGACAAACAATAGTGTAGTAAATGGACACTAAACTAATTGTGATAAGGCCTATATGTTGTGACTATGTTTATGTTTACTCAAAAAAAGAGTTTTGTTGAATGATGATAAAATTTAAAAGTCAAAGTAGAATTAACTATTTTTTTGACATTAATGAATGAGAGTTTGTTGTTTAGAGAGAAAATTTCTTTTGAAGATGAAAGGAATGAATAATGAAGGTTAAGATTCATATAAATTTCATTACAAATATAGATAGAAAATAGATAGCCTACATAATTTAACCATAGGAAAGCCTTTTCAATTATCTATCTTAGGATTCAACTACAAATCTACCATAAATAGGTTTACTTAAGTTAACCCAAACACACAAAATTCTCTATGAACTAAATAACAAAATTCTTTTTCTTTCTAGTTAGATTGCTTAACATGTCTTGTTTAAGCTAAATTCTTAATCTAAATAGGACTCAATTGGGAAATGATAACAAACTACGAAATTGGTTGATTTACCAGCAATTAAATTTATGAACAACAAGATTGTTCAAAGACATTTAAAGGTAATAAGAATGAAGGATGGAAATTGGATAAACTAGTTGATAAAAAATAATAAGAGGACCTATTGAAAATATTGAGGTTGCTAATAGAAGGAACAAAGTTCAATTTTAATATAAGAATATTGGCACACCTGTAGAGTGCAACCATACCTTTATTACATGTGATTTAAAAAAGAAAAGAAAAGAGATAAATAACAACAAACAAAAGAATGCTACAATTTTGAAGAAATGAAAAATAAAATAAGAATGTAGAGTTCCTATATGGTTTCATAGCAGTTTCCGACCCTTGTCTATGCTTCCACATTTTGCATACATTTCTACCAGAGCAGTTGCAACTAGGGGAGAGGACCCAGTACCTAAGCATGTTTCAATAGTTGTGATAGTAGTTGTTTATATAATGTCCAATATTTTTATCAATATTGGACCAATAGTTGTGACTTTAAAGTTGTTAGTGTTGATGATGACTACCCATAAGTAAACAAAATGTATTCCTTTGATCTAAAAAGCAAACAATCATGTGATTCCACATCAGCGCTCAATAAAACATGTTGTGAATGCACAAATATTGGTCTCACTTTTTTTTTTGGCCTTTTTGGACACCTTGACAAAAAGCATGCTGATGTGGCATCATATTTGATGATGTGGCCCTGAAACCTTAGTTATAAGTAGGGGACTTGCCAAGTAAGCTGCTGCAAAAAATTGGGAGTGATTTGAAATTTCCACGTAGAATAATTAGAAGTGCGAAGTTAGGGTGCACAACTACTGAGTCCTCTCCCCTACATCAAACAAAATTGCTCTATCCTTAATGCTTTGATGGATGTCCATACCCTGTTCCAAAGCTCCCATTTTGGCACAGGCTAGGAGGATGCTCGCAAAGGTTGCAGAGTCTATCTTTACACCTGCCAAATGCATTTGCTTGAAAGTTCTTAAAGCCTTTTTTAAAAGTCGACTTTACGAATAATCTACAATCAGGGCACTCTCTCAGAACATCTTTATTCGAGGCATTCTGTTAAACAGTTATTTTTTTAAGGCATATCCTGCAATCATGACATTCCATTAAAAAGTTTTTTTTTTAGAGGCATTTCGTCAAACAGTTACCGTCGTTGTCTATGCTTCCACATTTTGCATACATGTCTACCAGGGTAGTTGCAACTACAATCTGACAAAATTCCTCTGTCCATCATTTGATGGATGTCCAAACCCTGTTCCAAAGCTCCCATTTCTGGACAGGCAGGGAGGCTGCTGGCAAAGGCTGCGTAGTCCGGCTTTACAACTGCCAGTTGCACTTGCTTGAAAGTTTCTGCCTATTTGCGTAGTGATATAGCTGACGGTCAGACCTTGGGACGCAACTAGCCTTGACAGGTCGAGGAGAGGGATGGAGTGACCCAGTGCAGGAAAAGCCAGCACCACCACATGGGGTTTCTGCAATCCGTCCATCACAATCAAAGAAATCTAAACGAGGATCTCAATGGCTTAAGGCTTATAGTATAGATTCATTGTATTTGCTGCACTTTTTAAAGATCTCATACAACTTAACGTCCCAGATTCGCCGAGAAGCCTAGGAATCCCTAAAATTCCCGGGGCCAAATTGTATGTCACGACATGATAGTATGAGCCACAAAATTTATCGGCTATAAAGGTTGTTGGATTCGACTCTTGCACTTAAAGGTCACAGTCGACCTTCGTCCTGACTAATTTTTCATGGCGGTTATGCATCCCACGTTGCCCTTCAAACATAGTACTGTTGTACAATGGGCTATTTTGGGACTCTGCAAACCAAAATTTTCCCTTTCAATATATTAGATTTTATTGCTTCCAGGTTTAGAATAGAATTAAGTGGTTTAATTAATTATGGTTCTAGTGTAAAGCGTTCTGAAGTTACAGTACAGATAGATTACTCAAATTATTTATATGGTGTTTGTTTGGAGATGTGGTTCCGATGATTTAGACCATTTCGTGGTGTTAGTTTGGAGTCATGGCTCCCATGGTTTTGAATATCTCGTGCTGTTAGTTTTGGGATGTAGTTCCAATTATTTTGATTTTTTTCGTCTTTTTTAATTGTATTATAAGGGAGAGGGGCTTATAGTGGGTCACCCTAACTTTGCGTTTCTCAAAGTCTTATGTGAAAATTTCTAATCACTCCCAAATTTGTACAGCAGCTTATTTGACAAGTCCCTTGTGTATAAAAATTGGTTTCAAGGCCACATCATCAAATATGATGCCACATCAGCATGCTTTTTGTCAAGGTATCCAAAAAGGCCCAAAAAAAGGTGAGACCGTTAGTGGGTCACTAAGTCATGTATTATTGGTGCGCTGATGTGACATCACATGATTTGTCAATTTGTGTACTTTATGGATAAAAGTGATTTGAAATTGGATATTAAGTGTAAGTTTATTGGATATTGAGCCTACCTGCTATGGGCCTACTCAGACCTACTTCTATACCCACCATTGGACCCCTACCCACTATAGGCCCCTGTCCCTTAATGTTTAATTAGTAGGAGAAGGATTAAGTAGTTGAGCATGCTTCAATAAGCGTTATAAAATTTGTTGATTTTATGTCTAATATTTCTAATAATATTGTACCAATAGTTATGACATTAAAGTTGTTAGTATTGATAATGAGTACCTATAATTGAATGAAATGTATTCCTTAGATCTAAAAAGCAACAAATCATGTAATGCCACATCAGTGCACCGATAAAACATGATTTAGTCCACAACTATTAGTCTAACTTTTTTGGGGGCCTTTTTGGACACTCAACAAGAAGCATGTTGATGTTGTGGCCCTTAAACCTTAATTATGAGTAGAGGACTTGCCAAGTAAGTTGTAAACAATTGGGAGTGGTTTGAAATTTTCACATAAGATTTTGAGAGACATGAAATTAGGGTGCTTAACTATGAGGTCCTCTCCTCTATCAAAGAAGGAAGTTGTCTTTTTCACTTGAACAAAGCTAATAATTACAATATTTTTGATAGTGCTTGGTTTTTAAAAGATGATGAAGGAATAAAATCTCAACTTCTTAAGTTTTCTCTTATATAGAAAGGGCCTTGCAAGGTGTATAGTTTGTGATTTTTGTAATTGCCATTTAGTTATGTAGCTCATTTAATATATCCTTTTATTTATCTTTTTGTTTTATAATGATATAACAAATTAACTACTTCATTTTTTTTATTATAATATTTTTAATTTATTGTTTTCAATTAAATTGAATTTTTATTTTAGTTAGCTTTTAACATCATTTCATTGTACACTTTTTAATTAAAATTAGAATTTCACTAGATCACATTTGTTTAGAAAAATAAAATTTCATTAGCTTTCATGTTGTAAAGTTGGGAAGTGAATTAGAAATCATTACCAATGAACAACAATTGGGTTCCTTTAGCTTCTTCTTCAAAATATAGATGGAAATAAAAAACTAGGAATACACTAATACTTAGTATAAAAACTACAACACTACGTAACATTCTTCAAACATTTACACTTTAATATTTAAAATCAAGAAATGTGTGAAGAAAAAATGATATAATAAATAATATCAAATGTTAAATAACTAGCATTTGCAAGTTCTTTGAAAGTTTGTTTCTCTTGGTACCATTAGTTTGTATTTCTTCAGAGTACATATTTATCATTAGCTCTAGGTATTTTGGACCAATCATAATTTTAAGGTCTATTATGCAATCTTTGACCTTCATTGAAACACGTAACATCATTGTTAGAGGGCATACCATTTTCATTCTTTATAATCTTATATGAGAGATCCTTCACAACTCCCACTAACTTTTCTAATGTTTCCTTAATAGTGAGGGGCTTACTAGAAGTTGTTGCACCTAGTTTCTAAAGTTTTATATTAGCCCTCTTGTTGTCTTTACCAAATGCTTTCAGACTACTTTGTATGTTGATGGTCATGGCATAAGCTTCTCTCAATGTTTGACGGTTCTTGTCTCATAAGAAATAGATGGAATTTGAAACAAATGTTCCACAATATAGAAAAATACACATAGGCTCATTTGGTCTTGCTTGGGGAGGCACTTTCCTCATAGTAATAATGAATTTGTTGTTGAAATCAACAACTATTTCATTAATCCATTTTTTTATAGTATTCAACTCATTGATTGCAAATTTAAGATCCAACATTTCTCGATATTGCAATCTAAAAATCCTCATAAACTCATCCCATGAATCTATTTTATTATCTAAAAGAATTTTGTACCATTATTTTCGCCTTTCATCTAGTGACTATAGAAAGAGCTTCATTATGAAATCTTCATCTTCTATTTCATATTTGTTTCTCACATCAATAAAATGGCTAAAGTAGTCCTCACTAGTGATAACATTGTTACCTTGGAATTTTGGCACTTTTCCTCTAATCTCAGTTAGAATAAGATTAGGATAACGAAGAATTCCATGAAATTATAAATTTCTATATCTTTCTAGTCCCTATGGTAGTTGCACTAGAAAAAATATTTGAGATTGTCTTCTAGGGTTGACCCCAATGTTTTTTTTTTACATTTTGTTATTTGATGTTTTGTTGATATTGATACAAATTATGCAACTGCTGATTTGGAATAGGTTGAACTATGTTAACAAGTTGAATAAAATTCTAGTATTAATTTATTTTTTGAGCTTTCTAAATGCAATTTGTACTTCTATTTCACATTTCCTTTCTTTGAGGTGGTCAATAAGATCTTATTTTTGATCTAATTCTCTTTCCCTACACTCACTGTCTAATTGAGAAACCTAATCAACATCATGGAAATAAGTTTATGCTTCTTGTTTAGTCCTTAGAGATGAAGTAGGATAATTGTTAAGTCTATTTACCCTTTAATTTCTTAGATGTGGAGGTGGAGGGAAATCCTTATCTATATTTCCTAGATGTGGATTTTGAGATGCATCTTTATTTGTTTCTTCAAAATTTGTCTTCTTTTTGGGTCTACCAAAATCATTCCTAAAGGTTCTCTTATTGGTTCTAATCCTATTATCAATTAAATCATCTTATTTGTAATGATCATGTATTATTTTGATGCACATTATCTATTTGAAGTGCCTATTTTTCAATAATTAGATAATTATGTGGAAATGATATACCTGGATTCTTAGCATTTCATTATTATCATCACCTTATTGTATAAGAGGAAGTAGCATCAAAAATTTCTTAACTTTTATATCACTAATCCTTTTAAAAAAATATATATTTTGAACTTAACTTCTAGATCTTTCTTGACATATTTGTAAGGAAGCTAAGGTAGCAGAACAACTTCTTTCACTAATCTTGAAAGGAGGGTTATGTAATTTTTTAAAGATCTAAACAGTTATAAAAACTTAAAACATAAATAATATTCACACCACAACACAATAATTTACATGGGAAAAACCCTTTTAGGAGAAAAACCCCACACTCCAAAATCCACCCAATATATTACTTAGAAATTAGCAACAAATTACAATATACTTGCAGAGTAAAATTTCTCATAGGAGTATCACCAACTAGATATCTAGAGGTAACTCAACATCTGTTAGTGTAGGTTTTTTATTTTCCTTATGTTAGGGAATATTTATTTTCCTACACATTATTAAGCTTTCTTAGGTTATATTAATGGTTAGGATGAAGACACGTGGCATAATCCATCCATCACATGTGTCACTCACACCCACCTTTGGGTAGTTGAGTCTGACGCTCTCTTTTGGATTTATTAGCCCCATCCCATAATCATTTTTTTGACCTTACCTAAGTTGGCATAACCATGTAATTTGGCATTTACCAAGTAGGTTAAACTCCAACCTATTATGGGCACTTGGGAGTTATTACCCCTCTTGGAATTATTTGCCCCTATTTTATTATATAAACAATCCTCACCTCTCCCTATGCTAGGTTCACTAGTTCACTTATTATGAGTGCTAGTTCAATGCTAAGGGAGTGCTGAGTTTTGTTCATCTCTAGATTTTTGACTTGCTTTCCTTCAGTCATTTTGATCTTGGGTGATTTCACAACCAAATCTAACATGGTATCAGAGCTAGTTGTGAGTTACGTGTTAGAAGTTTTTTCAATTCCATTATTGAAAGAAAAGTATGCTCTTCTCTTGCATCGTATGATGACCTGGAGAATAAAAAATGCTTGATAGAGATCTTAGTTTCTAGGGAGGGCTTCATTTCTATTGCATTTTATTATAGGTATTTTGGAGCTTCTGGGAGACATTTTGAGCTCACCATTGAGCTCAGAGTAGCTAGAAAAGTCAAATTAGTCTTTTATTTCGTCCAAATTAGACATCGAATGTGAGATCTATGAAGGGTTGAAGAAAGAGGTTTTATTAAGAGGTTCTAGAAGGTAGCCATCAAATTGATGCATTTTTGGCCCGAACGGACCTCACCATCGTGCTCAGAAAGCATCAAAACCATAAAATTGATTGTCAATTTGTCAAATTTGGAGTCATTTTTGGGGGTAAATTTTTTTTGGTAGGTGAGGTCGTACGACCCCACCTACAAAAGGTATGGCACATTTTTCAAAAAAAATATTATTTCTTGCCAATAAAATAAAATACGGGTTTTATTTCTAAAAAAATATTAGTAAAGTTTTTAAAATCAAAAAATAAAACTAAAATTCAAAAATTCAAAAGTAAGAAAAAAAGGTATTAAGGGTACTGATAGGGTACTGTACCCTATTAGCCCCCCCATACCTGCAACATACTGAGAGGTACATGGGTACCTCAATGGGCCCCGCGCCCCCTTTGGGCCGCTAAAAAAAAGTCTCTCACTTTTTCATTTAAAAGTTTTCATTATTAAAACTTTAAATATCAAAAATTTGAAAAAAAAACAAATTAAACCTTTTAAAATATATGCCATAATCTGTACTCCATACTAGACCTACATGCTATGCAACTCTCCTCAACCCTCATGGTAGGCGGTTCTCCTAACTTTAGCACTGATTTTGGTAGTTATGCTAGTTTTGGTGCTATGTACCACATTTAGTTGGCAATGCTTTAATTCTGGCAATATTCTAAAATTTAGTTGGAGTTTTCCTACATTTGGTAGATTTCCCAAACTTGGTGGTAGTTTGGCCAAATTTGGAAGTGTTGACTTTTCCAAAATTGTAGCCCCCTCTCCATTGAATTTTTTCCTTTTGCATCCAAACTTCGAAGTGTGATATCTCGGGCATAGTGAGGCTTTTTTTAGAGATTTTATTTATTTATTTTGGGTATAATTTCATAGGCTTTGTAGTGGTGAAATAATTTTTTGCTCAAGTGATCCTAGATTTTCAAAAAATTAGCTTTTTCATTAGATTTGAAGGAAAATCCTCATTTTTTGAACTTCAAACGGATGTAACATTCACATACAACTTTGGATTGAGGTGATTCTTTTCTTGAAAGTGAATATTTTTTGAGCACTACACATTGGTGCTATTTTGAGGTTCTCATTCTGAGATTTTATTATACTTTCAATATTTGAGTCCTATTTTAGACATTGTAAAACTCTAGAAAACAACTCCAACATTATAAATGCATTTATTTATAAAGTGCCAAATCATTTCTTGTTGGGGGAATTCTTGATTGAGTGAAAAAGGGGGTTGTCTATGTGTGTGTTTTCCTTCATGCATTTTCTCACATTACCACAATAATCTAAAATAGATAAAACGGTTCCTCTACTCACATCATAAAATTACTTTAAGTGGAAAAATGATATGGAACTTCAATTAAGAAAGTTAAAATTGTATAGAATAACAATGGGTATTGATAAGGAACTTAAAGAGGATGAAGAAAAGCCTAAATGGTTCAACAAATTGATGAAGCTTTTGGCACTTTATGCATGGTTGTATCTCCTAATCTACGCTTTCATATTATGTCTCCAAAATCACCAAATAAAGTGTGTAATACTTTGGAAACACTCTTTGGTAAATGTTATCAATCAGATATGCACCCTATGTTAAATTTACAGAAATTTAACTATTTGTTGACACATGCTAACCTTCTTTAGATGTGGGTGATCTGAACGAAGAAGGAATCTCTAGAGTGACCTGGTTCTCTAAATGATGAATCTATTCTAAAAGATTTTTTGAGGTAAAAAGAAGGATAAACTGAAATTAAAACCTATGACTAACAGAAGATTCTCTAGAACTTATGAAAATTCAGACTTAATCTCTCACAATAGTTTATCT